>JAXQQM020065528.1:0-62815 GCA_034641835.2 Pinus albicaulis | reverse complement strand
AACTCAGTCCTTATTCAACAACAGAGTGGGCTATATGAAAAAATCTGGCATTTCTGTAGGTATGGATTGGACACCGAGACTATTTAATATATATTTGTGTTTTCATGGCGTTATTATGACAGAGGAAGAACATAAAATGTTTCTCTTAGGCTTCATAAATTGGAAAAAGGCCACTAGAGAGGTATTTCTGAAACGTTGTCACTTTCGCAACTCCTACTGAAGTTGCAGAGGAATTTGAACAAAAATATTTCCTTAATCGGAGTAATTTGAACAAAAGAAGGATGAAGATGAAGATTTTTTTTAAGAAGAGAAGAAAAAAAACAGAATCCCATAAAATTAGAAAAAAAAATATTAGCATGGCAATTGGCAAGGATGACACGTACAAATCGAGAACTAGCCTTTGATATATGCACGAATTCGATATATCCTTTCTTTCTAAATTTTCTACTTTATTAATCTACATATAATCAGGTCAATAAATTCTCCTTTGATGTCCATCATTCTTTCACTGAATTTAAATTATAATGTTGTGCTAACATATAACAGGCTCATCAACAATAGATAACCTAGTCATCAAGTTAATACCATACTCCATTAACCAACACATGTACATATGATCACACTAATTAACTAACATCTATCATGTATGTAACCATAAAATCAATAGAATGAAAGGCATACACATAACCATAATGCATATGACTACACTGATCAACTAGAATTTATCACATATGTAACCATAATAATAATAGAATGACAAACATATAAGTAACCCTAATGCTTACAACAACCATGAATCACATATATGCATGCCAAGCATACAAACTTGTATGACGGTCTATTCTTAGCCCACAATCCATTGTTGCAATGCCACTTTAATGATTTTCATCTCCTATTCTATCTTAGCCAACACATTAGCATCATAACATACCAATATCATCATGATGACCAAATTGCATACAATGAACTTATGCATAACAACCTCAACCATAACAATGCAAACTTGACCATATGCACCCACTTGACATGTATAACCAATCATGAATGATCAATCCCTGTTCAAGATATGACATCACAAAATCAAGCATACACGGATAACACCAAATCATGACCAATATGTAACCATAGAATAAGCAATCAATGTATGTACAATATGCAACAATATATAAGCAATCATACACGAACAATACATGAGCATGAACAACACATAACCAGTCATACACTCATGACAAAATTTTAACAACAACACGATCAACACGTCCACGACGACACCACTGCCACCATGGCCAACACAACATAGATGCAACAAGCACATACACCATAGGTATGAAAAACATATATGCAACCAACAAAAAAAAAAGTTAGCATGCTTGAAAATTTTGGTTCAAAGGTGAATGTTGGGTTATTTTAGATTATATTTAATGATCCATCATAAGTAGCAATAAAATGACTATGTTTGTGCTTTGTATTAAATCGTTTAATATAGTCTTGAGTTTTCCTTCCAAAACAATACCCTATAGTACCATGAGATTGCACATAGTAATAAAGTGAGGTCGGATAGATTGGTTCTAATGGATCCGAGTGAAATTATCTTATATAATATTGATTATTGTCTTAGAAATGAAGGTGATGAATAACTTAAAATGGTCTATTTCTAAAAAATCATAATTGGAAGAGAAACATCATATCTAGGTCAATGTAAAGGTTGTGAGGCCCACCATATACTAGTAATAAAAGAATAGCATGATAAGATAAGAGGGGACAAAGATATTTGGGTTTTTTTATTTTTGGAGTTTTTTCATTATTTTTTTTAGGGTTCTTGAGCCTTATCAAATATGAGGTATCTTCATATAATAGTAATGGACATCACTATCCCTATAGAAGATCATCCTCGATAGAAAATATGTGAAGAGTTAGGGTTTTTATGAAGTGTTCCATTAGAGAATATTTACTTTGCTACAGATAATTTATTCTAGTGAAATTTTAAGACTGTAATGCACACCTATGGATGCCCTCAACCCTAAATTTAGATCTTATATGTCTTTTTTAGGGCATATGTTTCCTCTCAAAATTACCTAAAGTGCATATATCTAGGTGTATGTGATAATGACCTTTAATGCTGATGGGGTTGAATTGACCATAGACTAGATCCAACCTATTTGCATAAAATGTATTGGGTAAAATAAATTGATCTGTAACATGCCTTGAATTATTAATCATGGATATGGATGAACTTGCATGGCATGGGAATAATATTGTCATGTGTGTCTTTGCATTGTTAAACATGGTTTTTTAGAGCCCCTTATTGTATATACTTTTTTATTTTGGAGGGTTGTGATTTTGTGATCATAACTTTAAGGGAAAGTTATCGTTTTAAGGACCCTTTTGATTTATTCACACTTATTTGTAAAATATATCTACAATAAGAGTTTCTGCTATATGGAGGATTGGTGTGCCGACATTTCAAGTAGCTTGCTTATCTCATAGTGTATGGTAAGGAGACATTATTGTTTGAAGGAATATAAGTGGAAGATATCTTGCAATATTAAGGTAGGGCGCATTGCTTGGGTTCTTAAAAAAACCATTTTTATTCTAAAATCCTTCATGATATTTTACTTTTTCACATGTTGAAGATGTATGGATATGACATTAATGGAAGCCAATCTTGGATGACTACTAGTTTTGAGGAGAAACCATTAGCTGGAAGGGATTTTTGTTGTGATTTTGGGGTTTGAATCCCACTCACATATTTTAGGGAGTGAGTGGAGATTGATTTTTGAAGGCTAAATGGAATAGAAAGAATTGTTGAAAGGCTAATGGAGGTTGGATGTTGCACTAGAACCTATTTTTTCTCCTCAATTTTGGAATAATTATTTTTGTGGGAATATGCCCCTCAAATTTCGTAAATATGGCATGCATACCATTAGATTGTATTATTTTAGATTATTTCTTTATTGAAGAGGTACATTTTCCCCTCCATATGATATAATATTGGATTATTAGATTCAAAATAAATAATCTAATGTAAAGGAAATTGAGAACCTCCTCTATAAATAGAGGTGGGTTTCTTGTCATTTTCTCATAGTTTGATTTGGGGGAGAAATTCCTTAGGAGATCAATTTTTTATTTTATTTTTCTTCCTTATAATTTGGCTATGGATCAATTAGTTGAGGAATTTATTGGAGAATTTTTTTATTTTGATTTTTATTTATTTTCATGGATGGCTATGGTGAACCTTGGAAAAACAAATGGTAAATGAAGTAGGTTAACTTATTTTATCATGCTTTTACATTTTATTGGATGGATGAATCATCTATTACTCATGTTATCATGATATTTTCTTTATTATTCCTTGTTAATATAACCCATCCTTTAGGTCTTATAGGATGTAACATGTTAGCTTCTTACCTTAATAATAGGGGCCTAATTACTCAAGGAACAACACAAGGAAATAACAGCTCAAGCAAAGGCATAAATTGACTAAGCTTGTGTGAGAGGCCTTCAGTGAGAAGAGAGATAGGTTTTGCACTTGTAGGGTGAGATCAATTGAGAAAATAAATCGTAATTCATCTCTATTTAATTTTATTAATGCAAGAGGCATCGAGGTTTTTAGTAGATTCTTTCCATGTATAAAAATACTTTTATTGCATGTCTAGAAATTTTGTTCTAAATTATGAAATGATGTCTAAATAGTAGTAGATTAGGTTTGTGTCCTGTGATTTTGATTAAAACTTCATGATAAATTGAAAAGATACAACATAATTTCTACAATTTATTCATCAGTAGGAAGATCAACATTGGAAAATTCATGAGAAAGTGGATGTTGCATGCCTTGAAGATCAGCCTCATTCTCCTTCACTCATTTCTTACCAACCCCAGTCCCATGCCACCCATTGTATTTTGTGATGGATCAATAAGGACACACTACCGCGTTCCAAATTTGGCCTACCAACCATCCATTCACATAGTCCATTTGTGTCACTTCATTTGCCTCATCAACCGCACACCGAAACCAACCAATTAGGCCCCCACCCTCACTAAACAACTCCATCCCTACATCGTTATGCATGTCAACATGTTTTTTGGTGCACCCATATTTGCCTTTACATTTTTTTGGAAAGTGTACATAGATTTTTTAGGAAAATGGTCCCCACCCATATTTTCATATATTATACCCGGCGAACGTTTCCAGTCACCCATGGTCATAGTTTTCACATTATCCACTTACCCCATTCATGCCAGTCAAAACATACTTACACCTACCCTAGAATTCCTACTCACTTTAAGGCCATAACTGCTATAAGAATTATTTTTACTGTCGCCACTTTCATTAATACATTTCTGACCTTGGGCTAGTTTTCCATATCCATTAATATGGATAGTTGTCGTTATCATGCCTTACTGGCCCACCATATTAAAATATTATTTCATTTTATTTCTTGATTCCCTGGATCAAAACTTTTCAAGAGGTTGATGCTTCTTTCCTGTTGACTTCAACACTCATATTCCAGGATTGAGGTTGTACCTTGGATGCATCCCCCCTTTTAGGGACATTATCGGGTGGCTGAATGGGAATCACCATTTCCCATTGATGTCGTCAGTGCCCTTGACATTATAAACAACATTATTTTTCATGTTAGGGTGGTACCGTGCTTAATAATCATTACATCTCTATCATTTAGTCAAAGACACACTTATCACTAAGCACCTCATTTAGCAGTGATTACATCATGATGTGAGGGAGGTAACCAAAGTCGAAGACCCATGTATACCTAATCACCTCACTCAAGTAGTGCTTCACCTTTTTTATGCATGGGGGCACCAGATTCGGTATATTTGCTAATAAACACCCTTGAGGGAATCAACAATTATTGGCATCAACCATAAACATGTAAAATACTACAGTTCACCTCGACAAAACCGTTTTCCGTCTCATTGTAATAATCCATCACTAGTCATCATAATGGGCATGGGACATGCCCACCTCGTATAAGAATTTTTTATTTTCAATTAGGTTTTCTTCAGAGCATGGTTATCCTTTCTCCTCAATAAAAGGGTTCCTCTACTCATTTCTGTGACAAGTTATTCTCTTTCTCTCTCTCAAAGTAGTTACTCAGTTTCTTAGTTAGAACACAAAAACATGATGTATTTCAGTTATACACTTTCTCCTAACCTCATAAATTAGGGGGCAACTATTAACACCATAAAATCACACACTCTAAAAAGACACCTAAGGTTGTCAAATAGAACATACAAATAAATATTCTCCAACTGAAGACGTTATGGAAGTTCTAAAAATTTAATTTCTCCTAAGGCTGCATATGGAAAATTTGGATCACTCACCATACATAAAGGTAAAAAGTGTGATCACACAACTTTTCCTTCGAAAGCCACGCAGTCGACGAAAAGCGTGACTCAACAAATTCAGGACCACTTCCCACACTTCGAGGATGATTCCATGAAATGTGTCAGTCAAGGACAATCGAATTTGAGTCGCCCTTAAGATATGCAGCCCTTAATGGAATCATCTTGTCCTACTCTTGAGTCACTATCATTCATGAAGGAAGAGAGGGAATATGGATTCAAAAAATTATATATAAAAAAGCCATGGGAGAACCAAAACATGAGACAATGTGATGTTGGCCAAATTGTTATCATAGAAACACCACATTTAATTGTTGAAGCTGGAGAAGCAAGAGCACTAGCATGTTGGCCATATTTCTTCTAATAAATCCATCATCTTGGTGAGAGAAGAAGAGCTCACCATTGACAGAGCCTTCATACTTCATTTGAGAGAGAGGAGAATATTGCAAAGATATTGAGGAAATGGACCTCATTGCTGAGAATTTTCGAGCACCATAGCTCAAAGAATTCTCTTCAAGTGTTTAGTATTCATCTTATACCACCAATAGTCAATAAAGGGAGATTTTTTACATTATTTTGTTGACTTGTTTGCTTCATTAAACATTATTTTATTTGTTTATATCTATGTTTAGTTTATGTTTGTAGATGCATTTTTTCACCATTTTTAATGCTTTGTTGATCTAAATCTATCCACTAATAACACCAACTCTATCCGTGATATTTTGTAGGGAACAAAAAAATACTAAGAAGGTGTCATTCCATAAAAACACTAACACACAATGCATCTTATGGTTTGCATTGGAATGGATTTTGATTTATGGCACATTGTTCTTGTTGATGTATTTTGTAACACTACTATGTTGGTTCAATCTGGCATAATATTTTCTTGTGTATGTTTTTAGTGATTTCTATAGGTTAATCTAAGCAACACACTATTTGGTTTGTACTAGCATGATAATTCAATTGATTTATTCTAGCATAGATAATTGTGGATGTTTTCTAGCACAACATGCTGGTGGATATTTTTTAACACAATGATCTGTGGGTTTGATTTGGAATAATATTTTATTGTCTATATTCTGAGGAATCACAAGGGCATTCCAAGGGAGGTATATACTCAAGATTTCATTCTATTTTTCTAAGAGCTATTTGTAGCATCTCTGATATGGTTAATGCGCAAAATGTGAAAAATGACTAAGTACGTATAAAATTTTATTTTTTTCACATCTTCTAACTTTAAACTGCCTTTTTGGTGCAAAGTTGATCTCTCATTTTCTTTGGTGCATTCCTAGTATTTATGCAATCTAAATTTATTACATGAATTATGTCTAAAGGTCTAAGCATTGATCATATATTTACAGAGATATCATCTATATCTTTTGATTCTATGATAATTGTATGTTGAAGTAGTTTCCAAAGCATATCAAGGGAACGATACCTTTTGGGAGTGAGATAAGTGTATCTATTATGCTCTGATATATAGAGTTATGTGAAAAGTGAGTTGTTGAAGTAATTGTGTATTGTTGATAACAAGGTTTTTTGTTGTAACAATTGACAGGGGTCCTATAGTTGATATAGAGTTTGGAATTTTTTTCGAAGTTAAGCTCTACTAACTCTCTAGATATTAAAGAATTTCAAATTGAATATATGTTACCAAATTACTTCTAATGATATGGATTTCTCATTGTAACTTAGTGATAGGGTTGATGAAAAAATAAAAATTCTTTTGTACTGAAGTTATAATGCTCTTGTAATACCAATAATTGTGGTTTTTGAATAATGAAGAAGTTTGTATTGATTTTGAAGTTATTGTAAAAAGGAGTTGATCCAGTTTGAAAATGGATGAAAATGAGGTCCATATTGATTAATGGGGTCAGTTCCTCCAATTACTTAGTCCCAAAAAACCAATAAAAGGGAGTGAGTTATTCCTACTAGTGGGTATTAGTGAATCAGAGAGAGGTGTGATTTCTTCCTATTGGTAGGTGCCAAAAAAATAGAGATGGGAGTGGACGCTTACTGCTGGTGGGTACCAATGAAATAAATAAGGGAGTGGGTGTCAATGAAACAAATTGGGGAAGGGTTTATTCCTACTGGTAAATGCTAGAAAAATAAATAATGGAGTGGATGCTTCCTACTGGTGGGTATTTTTATACCCATTTTTCAACATTCCAAGGAAGCATGATTTGAGATGTTATGCATAATATACGACTTCGAAATGAAGTATCTTCCCTAGACTTAGTAGCATGGTCTACAACAACATAAGGAAAAATAATATAATGTTTCCCTTAAAGTAATTAAAAAATGAGACGAGGCCTACATGGAATCTGTCACAAGCTTCACTCTCTTCTTGGCTTGTGTGCTCCAATCCTAGCTTTGATCACTATAATTAGAACCCGCAGGTACAAACAAAATAAGAAAAATATATATGATAGATATGTAGAATTATTCAATCACTTCATTTACTGCATCAACGTAACATTGAAACATATGAGCATCAAAATCATATATAGGAAAACAATGTACTCATTGTATTAATAGAAATGGAGAGAGCTACAACCAAATATAGGAGTTGATCATGTAGAGAAACTCCCCAAGTTGACTTGTCCTTCCTTTCCAATTTCCCCTCAATGCATGGAATGATGACTCTCCTTAGCTTCAAGGAAACAACATGAGCGTAATAAATCTGCAAAATCTAACCCCTAGCTTGTGGATCGCAGTAAATATATAGGAGAGGATGGGAAGTTAGGTAAATATTATTTTTGTTTTTCCTAAATTTCTAGAATCAACGCACCCCAAGGACAGATGATCTAGGTGGATATTGGTGGCAACCTGCCTATTCCACCTAGTCAGTTTAATCACTTTTCTTATTTACTATTTTTAGCAGTTTTTTGGGTCTTGAATTTCCAGAGCCATTTTGAGGCCCCAAATGACATTTTTTAGGCATGATTCCTTCAATGATTTCAAAGAAATCACGACAACAATTGTAGTCCTAGGAGATATATTTCCCAAAATGTACCATACACGTTAAAAAAAGATAATATGACCAAGTTATGACCCCGGGAATTTGGCTGCCCAACTAACCCCAACGGGGCCCATAAAATCTTGTTGTTACATCTCCTCGGGTTAGTGTTTTGGTTGTTTATGGTTTTCTCTTATTGCTCAATAATAAAAATTCCCTTGAGCCTTATTGTAACACATTTCAGAGGCATGTAGCCACCACATTTCACCTCATAGATAAGCTACCATCGCCCGAGCTAGTTTATTTCCCATTCTGTCTCTAAGCATTTCTTAGTATTGGATATTAATGAGATGAAGTGTTATTCCTATTGCATCTCTACGTTTATGTTTATATCTGTATTTTATTATGTTCCTGCATAAGTCTGGATCGGTGGTATCTGAGCAGTCTACTCTTTCTCGATATTTATTTGTATGTCCCCAATGAAGTCAGGGTATAGGGAGTTAGGGCTCGACCTGGTTGAACATTTGCAAAATTGACCTCGCAAACCCCGATGACCTCCCATGGTGGAAGAAAAGAAATACGAGGGATCAGGATATCCTATCAAAATATTTCTCGAGGCACTCGAGAAACAAAGGAATGCAATGATGGATAACTTCGCCCAGATCCTTCAAAGACTACCCACCGATGGCGCATCTTCATCCAGAAGCCACTATGGAGGCACGAATCCTTTTAAGGTACAAGTAAACTTTGACATTCCCATATTAGAGGGCCAAATAGATGTAGAAGTTGTAGATAGATGGCTAAATTTGTTGGAAGGGTATTTTTGAGAGTAGGAATTTATAGGGTAAGTTCCTTAGATCAAATGCCAAAGGTCACCAATTACAAACATATCACAGATCAGTACACAAGTATTTGATGTGGTTAAAACCCTCGAAGAGGGAAACAATCCATGGCCTGAGCCAATGCGACCACTTCAGGAAATTTAGTAATATAAAGAAATAAAATTTACATAAGATTCTCTCATAAATGGTTATTGGACAAATGACCCTCCATTCTATTTAAATAGAGATCATGATCAATTGGGTGATAGGCCACAGATCAAGTGTCGGTAATACCAAGGAGAGAATGAACCATCAAATCAATACATATCACGGCCGTAAAATTATAAGTTACAAATGTACATAGTAAAGAAACACAATTTACCTAAATCCCCCCTTAAGAACAACTTGGGATAGGATTGAAGGATTTACAAAGGTGACACAATAGGAGACTATTTCCTATGTGTCGGAATATCCTAACATCCCCCCTTAAGAACAAATTGGGATAGGATTGAAGACTTTACAAAGGGGACACAATAGGAGAAGGAAGGATTAATTAGAGCCTATCCCCCCTTAATGATAACTTTCCTAAACTCCAAGCATAGATCGAAGTTTGGTAAACTTCACTTCTGTGAGAGCCTTTGTAAAGATATCGAAAACTTGATCATTGGTTGAACAATACTGCACTTCAAGTACACAATCATGAATGAGCTTTCTGATGAAGTGTATGTGTAGCTGAATGTGTTTCATATGCTGATGCTTAACTAGATCTTTGCATAGGTGAATGTCACTCTAATTATCACTTCAAAGTGTAGTTGGATGTTGCTCATGAAGACCTAATTCAGAGAGGATCTTACGAAGCCACAAGGCTTCCTTGTTGGCTTCAACTACACCACGATAATTTTCTTTTGTCGAAGAAAGAGAGATGGTACTTTGTTTCTTAAAATACCATGTAATAGGTCCTCAACCAAGAGTGAATACATAACCTGCAGTAGAATTTCGGTCATCAGGGTCACCAGCCCAATCAGAATCAGTGAAACCAATCAACAATGGAGACACTCCTGCACTGTAATGAATCCCAAACTGAAATTTACTTTAATATATAGAAGTATTCTTTTAGATGCTTTCCAGTGACTTTCATAAGGTTGGTGCATAAACCGAGAAACAAGACCAATGAAAAATGAAAGGTCAAGATGGGTATGGGCTAGATACATAATTTTTCCAACGAGTTGATGGTATAAGGTAGCATAAACTTCAGGAGAAGTACAAGTGACTTAAATCTTGAATCCAGATTGAAATGGAGAAGGGGCTGACTTACAATATTCCATGTGAAAGTGGCGTAGAGTATCACGGGCATACTTGGATAGAGAAAGGGTAACACCTTCTTTGGATTGCAAGACTTGAAGGCCAAGGAAATAATGCAAGTGTCCTAAGTCTGTCATTTCAAACTTATTTTTGAGGCTAGAATTCACATGGTTTATTTTTTTGGGATCACGACTAGCAGATGAAATCATCAACATAAAGAATAAGGATGATTAAGGACTTACCCATTTTCTTGGTGTAGACAGTGTTGTCGGAATGACATCTATAAAATCCATCATCTAAGGGAAAGATATCCATTTTGGCATACCAAGCCCGAGGGGCTTGTTTGATACCATACAGAGACTTCCCAAGGCGAAAAACAAGGCTAGAGTCATTTTGGATAAAGCCAGGGGGTTGTTCCATTTAGATTTCTTCATGCAAATCCCCAAGTAAAAAGGTGGATTTAACATCCATTTGATGGAATTCCCATTTAAAGGAGGCAGCAAGGGAAAGAACAATGCAGATGGAATTCATTTTGGCAACAAGGGAGAAGGTTTCAGCATAGTAAATGCCTTCAATTTGTGAAAAGCCTTTAGAAACAAGAAGAGCTTTATGTTTATCCACTTTTCCATCTGGTCCAAACTTTGTTCTGTAAACCGATTTCATTATGACAAGTTTTCTTTTCTTTGGAAGAGGAACAAGATCCCAAGTATCGTTTTCCAATAAGGAGGGATATTTTTCATTCATAGTTGCATCCCAATCTGGATGACCTGAAGCTTCTTCAAATGTGTCTGGATCAAGATTTTCTAGAACTTGAGCCAATAATGAAGAGGCTCTTTCGAACTAAGAGCATGTAAGACATTGATCTTCAGGGTCACCTGCAAGAGAAGCTGCTATATCCTACGTAAAGCGAACCCATATTGGAAGCTATGGAGCTGAAAGAAGATCTTGAGGAGGTGGAGGAGGATTTTCATCCTCACTATCATCATTCAAACTAGAAGGAATGTTGTCAAAGATAGAAGAGATAGAGGTGGCACATATGTCGAATCAGGTTCACAGGCCAAAGGTGGCACACCCGCCGAACTAGGCTCGCAGGCCGATATATTTTCATCAAATTTTGCATCTCTTCTTATGATTACATTTTTGGATTTTGGTTGAAGAATTATATATCCTTTGAAATATTCATAATATAAAACAAAAATGCATTTTTCACTCTTATGTTATAAAGATTTATATTTCACATATGGAATATTGGCCCAAGATTCATTTCCAAAAACACGAAATTGACTTACATCTGGTTTGATTGAGCTCCATGCTTCTTCTGGACTTATAATTCCTAAAACCTTAGTAGGAGTGTGATTTACTATGTAATTTGCACAGTTAATTGCTTTTGCGAAAAAATTAAGACTAAGTCCTTTAGATTGAAGCATACAACTAGCTATTTCTTTTAGAGTGCGATTGTTCCTTTCAGCTACACCATTTTGTTGTGGAGTATACAGAACAATATGTTGTAACTGAATTCCATGCTCAGTGCAAAGGTGGATAAATTTGGTGTTAACATATTCTCCTCCATTGTCAGATCTTAACTTAAGAATGTGATGTTCAGATTGTTTCTCAACAAAGGCCTTAAAGGCAAAGAACATGTTAAAAAATTCACTCTTGAGTTTTAAGAAGTATACCCAAGTGTGTCTAGAAAATTCATCAATGAAAGTTAAGAAGTATTGAAGAAATCTCTAGATTATCCACAATTTTATACAACAATATTCGATGTTTCGAATCCCAATAGGGATCCATCTTCAAGACAAGAATTTGAATGAAAAATGAAAGAAGGACAAAAGGTCAAGGTTTGTGTAGTGAAAAAAGGGATAAGAAGAGTCGACAAGAACTAACTAATTATAATTTATTAAAATAAAATTCATTAAATAAATTAATAGAATATTAATTAGTTAGTTCTTGTCAGCTCTTCTTCTCCCTTTTATCACTATATAAACCTTTCCCTTTTTTCCTTCTTTCATTCTTCATTCAAATTCTTGTCCTCAAGATGGATCCCCGTTGGGATTTGAAACTTCGACCATTGTTTTATAACATTGTGGATAATCCAGAGATTTCTTCAATAAATGATAACCACAAAAGCTTGAAAACCATAGTTAATAAGCACTTGTAGCCAGAGAAAGAAACAATTGGAAGTGGACCACATAAATCATTGTGCACAAGCTGAAAAGAAGTTGAAGCGTGCCAATAGGAAAATTTGTCAAAAATATCCCGATGATATTTTCCGACTACAAATTTGGAACAAACACCAATTTGGCAAGGTACCATAGGAAGACCTGTCACCATATTTTATTTACATAGAGTTTGAAGAGAGCGATAGTGTAAGTGACCCAATCGCGCATGCCAAAGTTTGCTCAATTAATCATTATGAGCAAAAAAAACAAACAGAATACATGATGACCCAAAGTTGTCAAACTTATACAACCTTGTGGAATCATCAACAATGCGAGTAGCTAAAATATGTCTAGGATATTTTAGGTCCATAATTACAACATCATGGCATGAGAATTCTATTGTTTTCCCTTAATGTGAATGAGTTTTCTGATAAATAGATAGAAGGTTGCAGGAAAAGGTAGGAACACATAATACATCATTAAAATGACCATTATCTAGATGAATGGTTCCTGACCCTACAACACTAAGAAATATATCATCACCAACATAAATATTTTTGGTGTTACAATCATTTAAAGAATAAAACATGGATTTATTTTTGGCCATGTGATAAGAGGATCCAGAATAAATGAGCCACTCATGAGAATGAGAATAATAAGATACATTCAATGCATAACTAGATCTTGATTCTTGATAACCACAAGCAGAAAGTGCCATTCCTGAAGATGAAGTCGAAGAGTTCTCAAAATTGATGTTGTGCTTCTTCATTTCTGCTTCCAGGGCTTCCATCTTCTTAAAACATTTTGACTCTATGTGGCCATCACATTTACAAAATTTGAAATTTCTATCTGTCTTCTTCCCTTTGTTTTATTTTCCTTATAATTTTTTTGAGTTTCTTTTTTAGTTTTCGGCTGAAATTGCTTAAGACCCTTGTTTTGTTTAGGACCATTCTTTTTAGGATGCTTCTTCATGGGATTCTTTTGATATGGTTGATGTTGGGCTGCTAAGGCGTTCTTAGAAGAGTTTCCAGTATTAATAAGACCAAGGTGTAAGACTTTTTCTTGTTCTCTTATCAAATAATTGCAAAAGACATCAAAACAGGGGGACTTGTAGGCTATTCCTTGAGAAATGATGGCTTCTCTAGTGGAATGGAAGGTGGAAACAAATACAGAGTATACAGGTCCAAACTTAGCA
Source organism: Pinus albicaulis (assembly GCA_034641835.2). Lineage (NCBI taxonomy): Eukaryota > Viridiplantae > Streptophyta > Pinopsida > Pinales > Pinaceae > Pinus > Pinus albicaulis. The sequence continues at coordinate 49,012 of JAXQQM020065528.1, read as the reverse complement.
ACAATGGAATAGATAAGGCTACTATATTATTTTTTAACCTTACAACCTTCTAAAAGAAGTCTAAGGGTCTTGAATTTGGATGAAAAATCTTCAATAGAGGAGAAATTATTAGGGTCCAAAGTAAGCGACTCATTTTCAAGCTGGTGGGCTCTGCTTTCATTTTTAATTCCAAAAACATTATTTATCTTTTTCATAGCTTCAATAGGGGAGACAATTTCTTAGATATGAAATATAAGATCTTGATCAATCGACATTCCTATAAACCCTCGTGCTTTCTCTTGTTTATTTTCTCATTTATTGGCTTTATCTCCATTGGTAGGTTTAGTTTCTTGTCCCGTGGCTATTCTATAAATCCCTTTACTTCTAAGTGAGTATAACATGTAGGATAACCATTGGAAATAATTGGTGCTGTTAAGAATAATTGGGAATGCACTTTCCATTAAAAAAAATTGAAGTTGAAAAGGCTAAAACCAACTAATCCAATGGAAATATCTCGAAAAATTAGGCCAGTTAAAAAAAAACGGCTCTGAAAACGGCTTCCGGATGAAAAAGTTATGCCTTTTTGAAAAAACTTTGTACTAGATGCCAAATAGTTACATGATAGGTTGAAATTTGATGATGAAGATGTACTTTTAAAAACCACCCCCCTCCCCCCCCTTTTCCAAACTTAATACAATAAGCTCATTTTTATAAAAAAACCACTTTTATAAATAAGTGAGAGTTACTTTTACATGTGTTTTTTAAATAAAACTCGTTTTTTAAAACCGACAACTTGCCAAAATGCTTTTTAATAAAAAGTAACTTAAAAAAAATCTTCTTAGAAAAAGAAGCTTGACAAAGAGACTTGAACCCAAGACATCTATTCTCATAAAGTAACTTTACACCAAGTGAGCTAGTAAAAATATTTTATAATTGTTTGAAAGGAGGAAGGGTTTTTTTTTTTGTTTTTTGTTTTTTCTCTTCAATGTACGTGATTTTTTTCTGAAAAAAAAAATACAAAATCCGTGCAAAAAAAATACAAGCCTTATGACATAACATTAGATTTATGGTTACTCTTACCGACAACTATCTATTTTTCTCACTATTTCTGATTTCCCGAGATCGCACAAAGACGTGGGGAAAGATCATACATAGCAGAAAAATCTTGTCTTCCTATTCCTGATTTGCTGAGATCACACAAAACATAGAGAAAAGATAATACACAGAGAAGAGGGTATAGATCCGGCAATAAAACATAACTATAAACCAAAATAAACAGAGGGATTAATAAATATAACTATAAAAAAGATACTTTATACCTCGAGATATAAAATGACATAACTTGGGCAACCATAAACCTTTTTGCATGAAATGAAAGGGGTTCCTCACTGTAGCAGACACTCCAGACACAACATAGTAGTTCTCCTAGCCCGAAAGTGGTCAGAAATAGTAGATTTGGAAAATGAAGGTCGCATGCAGTCAATCCGGCTTCAAATTTGGATCAACATTGGATGCGACCCTCAAAATGGATTTGATGCCATGCAGGAATTTACAGGGTAAGTTCCTTAGATCAAACACCAAATGTCACTGCTCACAAAAAAAGCATAAATCAATACACGAGTATTGAACGTGGTTAAAACCCTCAAAGAGGGAAACAGTTCACGACCTGAGCCAACGTGGCCACTTCAGACAATTTATTAATATAAATAGAAAAATTACATAAGCTTCTCTCATAAATGGTTACTAGGAAAATGAACCTCCATTCTCTTTAAATAGAGATCATGGACCAATCGGGTGTTAAGCCACAGATCAAGTGTCAGTAATACTGAAGATAGAATGAACTGTTGGATCACTACATATCGTGACCGTCAGAATATAAGTTACAAATGTACATAGTAAATAAACACACTTTAACTAACTCTACGCTAGACCAAGTTATACTTAACTATTTCCTATGTGACGAAATATCCTAACATCCCCCCTTAAGAACACCTTCGGATATGATTGAAGTATTTATAAAGGTGACACAATAGGAGACTATTTCCTATGTGTTGGAATATCCTAATATTTATTCAATGGTTTCTCCGATCGAGAAATGATTACCTTTGTGCTCCTCAAAGCTGCCCCCCATGTCAATGATTGGTGGGAAACCTACTCTAAAAAGAGTGATGAGGAAGAACCCTCACTTTTTTCAGCCACACCCACTTGTAATTCCTTCCAAGATGACATCAAGGAATAATATTACCCCTTGGGGAGCTATGAGGACAAGTACATCCAATGGAATATACCGTGACAACAAAGGGAGAAAGATGTGCACGAATTGATGAATTTGTTCCATACTCTGTGCACAAATTTGGGTATTAAAGATTTGGAGAAACACTTGGTGCTCAAGTCCCGCAGTTTTTTTCATAGAAAAATTTAGGATGAAATGGAGTTTGTTGACATTACCTCGCTTGGCATGAAATATCGATATGCTGATAAGATCGAGCATAAATTTAAGCAGAAGAAGTGAGACTGTGGATTCGCGAATCCAAAGCTAGGGAAAGGCGCCAAAAAACTATATAACAAGGGGAAAATCCAAGGCGAGACGACTCAAGACAACCCACCGAAGAAGAAAGAGAAGAAAAACACCACAAAGCCAAAGAAGGACATGGGGATGTGCTGTGAATTTCATAAAATCTCCACTCACAACACAAGTGCGTATTGGGACAAATAGTCACTGGTGGCTGAGTTGAAGGCATCTGAATCAGATGCATGTTCTGATTCTAATTTAGAACAAGAAAAATAGAAGAAAATCATTGATGTAGAACCCAGTGCCACTGTTTCCACCACCAATATACAGAAGGAGGAACCCGAATATCTAGAGGAGGGGAAGTGCCTCTTCCATTCCCAGATGTGGGTGAATGGTTCTCCATTGCAATTCATTGTTGTAGTGGAAGCCAAAAGGAACCTCATTTCACTAGAGGTTGTGAAGTGGCTCGACCTGCCGACCATAGCACACATGTAGTCGTATACCATAGGGTGGCTTGACCAAGGAAGAGATCTCTGCGTCAGTCAACAGTGCCACCTTCCCTACAAAATCAAGCCCTTGAAAAATGAGTTACTGTGTGATATTTCTCCTATTGAAGTTTTAGTTGTATTATTTGGCCAACCATACTTGTGGAAGTGACATGCTATGTATGAGTCTCGACCTCATTCTATTATTATTACTTTGGGAAATAAGTTGTACAAGGTACTGGAGGTAGTACCACCTTCCTCCATCTCTTTTACTACTGCCAATTAATGCAGTAATATTTTTTTCAAACTAGGTTTTTTTTTTCATTATGGGCAAGAAGAAGAATGTGGCTGCAACCTCCAAACATGGCACCCCTACGAGACAACAGAAGATGGACAAAGTTGTGGAGGAACACTAGGATATTTTCTCCTTTCTCACAAGGGTTCATCTACACTGTCAGGTCAAGCACTCCATTGATCTAACCCCAGGCACGTCGTTGCCTAATGGGTCGATCTATCGATGCTCTGTTCTCGAGAATGATAAAATCAAGAGGTAGATCCAAGAGTTGTTGCAGAAAGGGAACATCAAGCCAATATCCTCAAGCTGTGGGAGGTTGATTGTGTTGGTATAGAAGAAAGACAAAACTTGGAGACTCTATATTGATTATCGGGCACTGAACAAGATCAAAGTCTGGAATAGGTATCAAATCTAAAGGATCAATTACCTCCTGGACCAACTTAGGGTGGAAACATATTTCAGCAAGATCGAATTGAAGTCTGGGTATCACCAAGTACCAATCGAAACCTCCAATGTGTCGATGACTTCCTTCAAAGCCAAGGAGGGACTCTTGGAATGATTGGTCATGCCTTTCAAGTTGACGAATGCTCCTGAAACCTTCATGCAGCTGATGAATGACATATTCTGGCCATTCAAAAACTCATTTATGGTGGTGTACTTGGATGAAATCTAGATCTTCAACCAGACTTGGGAAGAGCACCTCCACCATATCCGACAGGTCCTCCAAACACTGGAGCAACACAAGTTGTGTGCCAATTTGGAGAAGCGAAATTTTTGCATGAACCAGATTCAGTATCTAAGATATAGTATTGATGAGTAGGGGGTGCATGTGGATCCAACCAAGATCCAATTCATTCGATATTGGCCAACCCCAACCACTCTAACAAAGCTCCATAGCTTTCTGGGTCTTGCCAATCTATACCGCAGGTTTGTATTGGAATTATCTCATATCACTTGGCCCTTAATTCAAGTCACCAAGGGAGGAGCAAAGGAAAAATTATTTTGGTTTGAATCTCAACAGAAGGCATTCGTAGAGTTGAAACATCACCTCCAATATGCACCGATGCTCAAATTACCATACTTGCAACAAACATTTTAGATTGAGGAAAATGCCTCTGACTATGATATTCGGGAAGTTCTTACTCAACAGGTGCATCTAGTGGCATATCACAGTGAGACACTTTCCAACATAGACTAGAAGTATCCCACTTATGACAAAGATATGTATTCCATTATGTAGGCTTGCTAAAAATGGAAGCATTAGATTTTTGGGTAGGAAACGGTCATCCACACAAACCAATGACTCCTTCATTTCATACAGACACAAGGGAAGTTTCATAATGTTCGCCATAGGAAGTGTTCCACATACCTGCAACAGTTTCATTTGAACATCAAGTACAATAAGGGAAACACCAATAATGTTGTAGACTTCCTCAGTCGACCACTAATCGTGGCGCTAATCATCGTGCTCAACTCTTGTGGGCATGAGACTTCTGATTGGTCGCTTCTCTACAGAAGTGATCCAAAAAATTTCCACACATACAAGACACTCTTGGAGGGTAAGCAAGTTCAAAATTTTCACCTCGAGGATGCACTACTATGTCACCTTGGACACCTTTGTGTTCCTTCAAGCGAGCATGCCAAGATGGTTTGGGAAGCACACTACACTCGGGTAACTCAGCATTTTGGGATCAAGAAAAAAATGGTAGTACTGCAGAAGTATTTTTATTGGTCTAACCTTCGACGGGATGTCAGGAATTACATCACATCCTACACTACCTATGCCATTTCCAAACCAACCATCAAGAAGGAAGGCCTCTATAATCCGCTTCCTACCCCTAGTCGACCTTGGGAATCCATCTCCATGGATTACATGTTGGGCCTTCCTTCTACTAAGCATGACAACGACTGTGCTTTTGTGGTCATGTAGAGATTCTTGAAGATGGCCTTTATGGCAGCCTGTAAGAATAATATCACAACAGAAGCCACCACTAAACTCTTCTTTGAACGAGTATGGGTACACTTTGGGATCCCACAGTCTATCATCTCATATCATGATTGCAGGTTCCTCAATACATTTTGGTCCAACATCTAGTCGATGCTAGACACGAAGCTCACCAAGTCCACAACTCTCCATCCCCAAACCGATGGAGAAACAAAGGTAGTCAACTGGATGATCATACACATTCTGCACATGTACAACTCAAATCATCCACATAAATGGGATAAGAGCCTCCCCTATGTACACTATATCTATAATTAGGCTCTACACAACTCAATCGACCACAACCCCTTTCAGGTGGGCTTGGGATTCCAACCACTATGTCCCATTGATGTAGCCATGCCATTTGCGACTACAATCGGCTCATGTATAGTCCGAAGATGACAAGGAGAAAAAATTCATTGAGTGAATTAAACACATCTACCAATAGGTTCATGACATAGTGGATAGAGTAAATTCTAAGTATAAGAAATGACATGAGAAATAGGTCCCACACAACTTCTAGGTGGGTGAAAAAGTGTGGCTACATTTGCAGAAGGAGTGCCTCGTTAGACCCCACCACAAGCTTCACCCTATTCGATATGGACCATACACAATCAACAAGGTTGTAGGGGACAATGCCTTTGAGCTTAGTATTCCACTATTCCTTGGTCTGCACCCAGTGTTCAATGTGGACTGCCTTCATCCATACTTTCCACCTCTACTAGACACATCCGACATGGAAAAACAACTCACACCAACAAAGTTAAACCCATACTACATGGAACAAGAAAAAACTGATCGAATCATGTATGCACAGATCATGAACACCTACCAGCAGAGGATCCAACTATATCGAGTTGTCCAAAGAAGGCTAACTCCTTCATCGGGGAAAGTGGTTCACTAGGGATGGAGTTCAATGAAATTTACTCACCTCGTGGAGGATTTGCATGAAATGGGGACCATTGCTTCATGAGGAGGAATGATCCATTTGTATATGGGTGGCCACCCACATATTTCACCTATTCATTTTTATCAGTTGTACTATTTACTATTTTTAGCCGTTTTTCGGGTCCTGAACTTCCAGAGCCATTTTGAGGCCCAAAAATGACTTGTTTTGGGCATGATTCCTGCAGTGATTTCAAAAAAATTACAGTAGAAGTTGTGTTCCTTAGAGAGATATTTTCAACGAGATATCATATGTGTCAAATGGAGATAATATGACCAAGTTACGACCTCGGGAAGTTGGATGCCCAACTAACCCCAACGAGGCCCATAAACTCTTGTTGTTACATCTCCTCGAGTTAGGGTTTTGGTTGTTTAGGGTTTTCTCTTATTGTTCAATAATAAAAAGGCCCTTGAGCCTCATTGTAACATATTTTAGAGGTATGTAGCCACCACATATCTCCTTAGAGATAAGATACCATCACCCGAGCAAGTTTATTTCCCATTCTATCTGTAAGCATTTTTTAGTATTTGATATTAATGAAATGAAGTGTTATTCCTACTGCATCTTTTCTTTTATGCTTATTTATGTATTTTTTTGCATTCCTGCATCAGTCCAGATCAAGAGACAACATGTTGATGATGAGTGTAGGAACAGAGTGGAGAAAACTGATTTGAACATAGTCTCCTAAGGTAATAGGGTGTGTTGTGACTTAAAAGCAAGGAAATGAAGAATTTAAGGCCAAACATTCAGGGATTAGGGAGAAAATTCCTAGGAGTTTATGCAAGTATGATGACAAAGGGTGAATGGATGTTGATCGATCCAGTTAATAGGTCGATTGACAAAATGTGACAAAATGGCCTATAGCAAATTCCCCCCTAAAGTGCAAAGTCGAAAACAATGGATGATGACAAAATTTCTTTACTTTGTGACAAGTATGGATCATGAACAACTGGTCAAGTTCAAATTATTTTACAATACATTTACATCTTGATATCTCTGCGAGGGAGGCATACCCATGCTCAAAAAATAAGCTAACATTACATGTACAATGATAAAAACGACACGTCCACTGATGAAAAAATTTGGACCAATGACTGGATGACTATTTTATGATCATAGCCATCATAATTTGTAATCTAGTATTAATCTTGAAATCGCAACTCGGATGGATGGAACTAGATCTAAGGTCTTCTATCTCATTCACACAATAATCCAATGTACGAGTCTAACCATGTTAATGAATTAGTTGAAGTCGAACATGGTAGAAACCATATGATTACTGGCTAATGATGTAATTAATTAACAAATGTGAGATAAACCACTAATGATATTAATGGATCTCATGTTACTACAATACAATCCATATGGAGTGAATGAATGAGTTGAAGTCAAACACCACACATAATATGTTGGTTGAAATCCAATGATGTAAAATTGCCGCCGAAAGTGACGAAACTTTCCATTGTTGTATGCAAGCACCAAGGTACCAAAAGGATGTTTCTAAGTGAACTTCCTAGATAATGAGTTGATGTAAATAGAAAGTGACCTGTCGTATGAGGGTCTTCATGTATCCACCATCAACAACATGAAATAGGTATCATGATTTGAGACAGAATGATGCAGATATAGAACTAGATCAAGAATTATAGAGATAGAATGAATGCATAAGAGTATTGCAACAGATATCGACTGAATGACTTCTCTTGAACACATCAACGACAGTGAATATAGTTGGTAGCATTGACCCAAAAACTAAAATGGAGGCTTTGAAAAGGTGTGATGAGCCAAAAAGAAAGCATATTTCTTAACCCAACAACCATGAAGATGAAGTGGAAGAGTGTCATGTTCAAGAGCCACTCACTACCATTAAAAAATGGGGTACCCTATTTTTTCCAATTTCCCCAACCATTGTTGGTCAGTTTCTCTTTATTTTTTAACAAGCTTGAGGAGGATAACATATGCTTGATTTGTAAGTTCATCCTTTGGATGAATCCCTCTGATTATGTTTAACGAACCCTGAGAAGGAGTGGTTCAGTCTCTTCATGATTGAAAATTACATCGTTTTTTGATGTCTTAGTGAGACAAATTAAGGTAAAACTCTACATATTTTTCATGTTTAGAGAGTTTTAAAAAGAGGCGAAAAAGAAAACTCAAAATGTTCATTTTTGTAGATAGTCCCTTGAGTGTGGAAATGTTGAAAACGATACCCAAGAGAACCTCTTAGTCATGATCGAGTAAGGTATTCATTTTTCGGAAATATTCTATCTCAGTCTGGAAAATGGTTAAGCTTACACTGAGTAGATGTATTTTATCTAGTTTAATGAGTTTTAAAAGACAAGTGTTCGATAATATTTTCATATTTTTGGAGTCTGAAAAGCACTGAAAGAGAAATCCAAGGGTTTTCTTTTTCGTGAGTTTACAGAGCCCAAAAAAGTGATAAAACTATGCTCTCCAATAAAAATGATTCATAACATGAAAAAATCCACTAAAAAACTATCGACCTACTCAGAGCACCATCAAAATATTAAAAATGCATGTTTTATGATACAATTGAGTCAAAACTAGGCGAAAACATTAAATATAATTAATGATAATAATGACCTTAAATAAAAAAAATGACATTTCGTTTTTACCATTTCATGTTTACCCTTTGAAGTTTGAGTTATGAGTATTTTTTCCCTCTATCCTCTCCATCTATTTTCGAGTGGATCATTTCAAACATCGTTACTTCTAGGTAGGAGATAAAACCTTTATCTTTCATTTGATGGTTTCATTTTGTGATTTCATGCATGTTTTCATGGTTTTTTAGGGTCCCAGGGCTCTAATACTTCAACCCAGTATCAATGCACCCATCGAAGGTCTAAATGAGCATTGATATTGGGTGAATTATACTAGGGACAATGTTTCAATTCATTGTATCCCTTGGGAGGATACGTTGGGCACAATTCCCAACTTTGTTTCACCAATTTGCCTCAAAATTTTGTGAAGTTTTTTGCATGAAATGAATCCTAATGAAATTTCTTGTGATGTTCTAGGAATTCATTGGAGAAAAATGGATTTTATATGGAGGTAAAGAGAACATTAAGAATAAGATATGAATTCAACAAATGAACCAACTACCATCCAGGTTTTACTAGATTGTGGATTACTAAAATTCTTATATCTTCCTGGGATGATGCAACAAATGGAGCTACTAGAATATATTGTACATGCATGGGATGTTTAGGCTCAGGAATTCATAATAGTAGCACATATTCTTGAGATATAGGTTGAGGACATAAATTTCTTGACTTGTTTATCTTTTGTGGGATGAGAGGGGTGGAGAAACATTCAAAGATTATGTCGTCACTCATTGCAAACCTCGAGCTCAGCTAAACAGGGATGGGAAAATAAACATAAAATATGTGGTCTCATTTCCATTAAGAAATATCCTATTCATAATTTACATATTTCTGGTAGTTCTACACTTCACGTGGTTAATAGGTCATACATGTAGTATTCTCTGGAATGTATATAAACAACAACTTGCAATTAGAGTGAGGATGTATTGGTAAATATTAAAGAGCATCTGAATAAAGAAAAATATGGATGATTGAATAATTTTGGCTATAGTTCAATCGTTATCTCCTTAGATTTAGAAAGGATTCCATTGCTATAGCCTCATCATATCACACTTGATCGCATTGATCCGAGAGTCCCACGGATGAAGAGGTGGGTGGATCTCATGTCCCAACATGCAGGTCCATCAGCTATAAGCTTATCACTAGCCGTATTCATATAGATAGGTTTGATACTCATTATTATAGATGATTATCCATACATAGGAGTGAATTTTCATGGAGACCCTAAGCTCATGCTTCCTCATGCTTCCTGATGGGGTGCTATAGGTAAGACATATTGACCATTTTTTATTTTCAATTTCAAGTTTTATCGATTTTTTTTTATGTATTGTGTTATCAAAAAATTGCACCCGATGTTTATTAATCGCATACAATATCGTTATGTAACTATTTCAAACCAATCTTGTGACCGAAGCTTAGCCTCTTCACTCGAGAGGGCTCTCTCAAAAGGGTTAATATATTTGAATAAATATATATTTAGATGGCGAATTCTATTTGGAAAAACTTGCTTGCGGATGAGCATAGATTGAAAATAGTTTCAGTATGAAAACATGGGGCTTATGGATTCAACACTTTCAATGATTCAGTAGTGAGCTTACTTGACATGGAAGCTGAGGCAGGTAAAAGTTTTTAGAAGTAGTACACACACACATGAAATAGGAAAATACACGGTCAATTCATCTATAAAGGAAGTCATAGCATTACATGAATGAATTATGAGTATTATAAATGAAAACCACTTCAAATCAGATACATAAAATATATAGATAAGATAGGTAAGCACTAAAAACTCAATCAGAATCTAAGGTTGGTCAAGTAGCAAATCTCTGTATTGCTGAAACAGTCAAACTACATAAAGTTGTCTTTGCCAAAAATTCTCCAACCCTTGACAAATTTGACCCTATGGCCTTTATAAACTTGTTACATCTTGAGATGAACTGCCTCCTGGCTAGATTCATCAATTTTTTTCCTAATGACACCTTGCATAACCATAAACATCTATTTAATGAGAAATTGACAGCTAGCCTACTTGACAGTACTTTTCCTAATAGGACTCAAACTGTTCATTATTATAATAACAACCTTATCTCCTAAAACAATTACATATTTGAAAAATATGACTTCACATGTTCGAATAGGGTGTGATGGGACTCATCACTACATGACATCTTAATTTGACTTCCTCTAAAACTAGAAACAAACCCTATTTTTTAGGGAAACTGATCCTTATCTTCAACGAAGGGTTTGGTTGATGATTTGGCTTCACCATGTGGTCTTTAAGCTTTATATGACTGCTGGAAAGATCCCTTGAACCTTAGAAAGTGTCCAGCTGTCCAAAAGTGCACAAAACCTGCTCATATAGCTTCAAAACAATACGCTACAAAAGTATGACTGTTTTGTAGCATACTTTCGTAGCATTACAAAAATGCCTTTTGCCATCAATATTTCTGGTTCTTTTCTCCTACATGATGTTTATTATGCCTTAATTCATCTTCCATGCCATTTTCATCTCTTGGGAGCTCCAAAACCGGTTCAAAATTCAAAAAGGAAAGCTATAGTAGTTTCGTAGCATTTTGTTGTTTTTCAAGCCCAGGCACGCTACGAAACTACTAAAAACAATCAAAATTCCAGAATTTTGTGTAGCTTCAAAAATATACCTTCTAAGTGCAAAAACCTTGTTTCTAACCTGCCATTAGCCTTCAAATCATAAACCAGCTCACACTATGTTTCTTGAGATGTTTCTTCCTAATTGATGATGAGATTGGCTCCTCAACTTGGCTCCTCAATTACTATCATTTTAAGACCTTTTTTTCTCCAACTCCTCATGGATTAGTTCAAGATGTTATTTGAGGTATTTTAATTGGTATTCAACATGATATAAACCCCTTCATGTTATGGATCTGTAAATTACATGAGGAACACAATCCATCTCACCTTCATATTTAAAACCATCTTTTTTAAAGATTTTTCCTTTTTTTTTATGAAAATAGGTCTTAGAATAGAGCTTATATCTTTGAATCCATGATGTGTTTTCCAAAACTGAAAGAGGTTTGTGTCAATAGGAATGTTCTCAAGACAAACTATCTTTGTTTTTCGGAGCAGGCCTCCAGCCTAACTCGCATTTGAAAAACGGGTAGAATGAGAAAATTCGTTTTGAAAACACTACCAAAGAAACTTCGTATTGAATGACCGATAGAACCTCGTGGAGAAAATGAGAGAGGTTATTTTCCCTTCTCCTTTTCTTGAAAATAACCTCTCTCAGTATTGAAAAATTCATATATTTTGATTCATAATATTCTATTTAAACATATTGCTCAAACAGTCCAAAAACACTGCCATTTCCTTGTTAGCTCCAACAGAAATCCAAACAACTTGAATTGATGCATGCTTCAAAAAAGATAGGTTTGTCCACGAATAGCTTAAGGTCCATGAGCTTCTATCTTATCCACAGAGCCTCCTTTTTGTTCTTTCTTGTACATGGCAATCTCCTTTTATAACCAAGCTGTCATCTTAAAAATGTGACACTTGGAAAGCCAAATTGGACAGCAAGTTGCTTGGTGTGATGAAGCAGCTCTCAAAAAGTGACATTGAGATGTTTCACATGAAAGAATGAATGTTGAGTGACAAATAGAAGCTTAGGATGATTTTTTGTGTTTTAAATGATATCTCATGCTTAAATCATGGCATACACACACCAAAAGGGTAATGATGACCTCATACATGGTTGTGTACCTTTGAATTAAAATGACTCAATTTTTTCTGAAAACATAGGGTTCAGAGCTGAGCTCTTATCTTCCTATCCTGGATATATATTACAAAACTGAACGACATTTTTGTAGGTTAGTATGTCTTGATGAAAAACCTCTCTTGGTTTTTTGAAAACGTTTTCCAACTGTCCATAATATGCATTCTAAAAAAATGTATAAAACAGGAAAATTCTACATTCTGAAAATAGGGCTGAAAGACATCCCTGTATCTCCCAATATGTAGCACCATTTAGAAAAGTGAAAGAGGTCATTTTTATTTGATATGTTCTTGAAAATAACCTGTGTCTTTTTTTCCTCGAAAAATTTCATTGAAGTTGAGTGCTCAAAGTCAGAAAACAAAGAAATGCTTCATATTGGCTACGAAGCTAGCAAAAGTTTCTTAGCGTTTCCTGCCTATTTTACACTAAATTCGCTACGAAAGTAGGGATTCTTGGCTAAAATGACCTTTTCCAGAGTTTTAAGCTTGGGAAATCAAATATGTTAGCAAATTATGACTGATGGAACATGATGTGACCTATATGGAGATGGTTTTGAGATGAAATGAGGGTGGTCTTGAAACTTAGGATAGGTTAAATAAGAAAAATTAAAAATTTTCCTTGACCAAGTAATGAAAAATGAATTCTATGACCCTACCTTTGACACATGAACCTCTAAGACTTTGTAAAATGATGTTTCAAAAATTATGATTGATAACAGTGGCTCCACTTGGGATGGTGTGCCTGTGTGGTACACCAAAGGACCTGTAGTTCCAGTGCCAACCATCTTCTTGGAAATAAAAATTATGAAATTTATGAAAAATTTTCCAAGCTCTTATGGCCTTCTCCTCAGGCTCAAGCTTGATTATTACCGCTGAAAAACCAACTTTGTACCTACTGAAAATATGCTCAGTCATTTTTGAGCTTATTCACACACTCCTACCTACCCTAACAACTGCAATCTCCATTTTTAATTCAAGCAACATGAAACTTCCAATGAAGCTATTCATTGATTTGATCTGACACTTGAACCTCTTGACTGCAATTGAACCAAAAGTAAACATGATACTGAAATGACCAAGGAAACATAAAATGTATCTGATCCTCATAATGAAAATTTAACTGGAAATATGGGTTGTAGAACTCCTCCATGTAGTCAGCTATAGGATCATAGAAGACATAATATTTTTGATGATTCTCAAGACATTATGTACCTTTGGAAAACTCATATATGCTTTTATCAACCACACAAGATTTCAATTGTGTGCTATCAAAATAATTTTCAAAAACAGGGTATTCTTCCTCAATCTCAAAAGATAAAGGTAGCAACACCCTCCCTTTGTGTTCTGGAATTTTTTTTTTTGAAAAGACTGATCTTGATCATGAAGCCTATAATATTTAATTTGAACTTATAAAACTTCAATGTCTTTCTCAATGTTCTTAGCAACTTCATTCAAAAATTGAATCTTATCTTTTGGCTTGCACTCAAATGATTTTAGATAAGAAGACAAGGATAAAGAAAAATTTTCATCTACTTCCTCATTAGTATGATCATCATTCCATTGTTAAAAAATTTGAATTGAAGGAGAGTCTGCCACCAACTTTGTTCTTTCCATCCATGTTTCCACAAAAATAAGCCAAAATTCAGCAAATGAATTAATAGATCTGATAGGAAAGCTTTCAATCCACTGTTTACATTTCCCTTGAAATGAATCATAGAAAAATATGATGAAAATATCTTCATGTCTGACTCTAAGAAGCTCAGTAAAGTCACAGAAATATGATATATACTTCAAGGTCAAACTCAAATCTTCCCCATTTAATTTCGGACCATTCCTTAAAAAATATGCATCTTTGGGAAAAGGATTTGGGAAGCCATAAATTTTTGAAAAATCTATACATGCGTACCTTGAAACAAGAATGGCAACATCTAAGCTCTTCATAAGTCTAGTGGAATCACCATGAATCTATGAAATTTTGAATTCTTCAACAATGGAGTTGCCAAGATCATTGCAGCCTCGAACAGAGTCTGAGCTCTTGCTACCGTCAAGAGTTCAACTTTAGAATTTTTGGGAGATGTAAATCTTCAGACTCCCGACAAACGCACCAAAATTTTATCACAAAATTTCACCTGATAGGCTGCTAATCAGAAAATCTCATGTAACTATTTCAAACCAATCTTGTGACTGAAGCTTAGCCTCTTCAGTCTGAGAGGGCTCTCTCAAAGGGTTAATGATATTGAATAAAGATGTATTTAGATGGCTATCTCTACTTGGAAAAAAACTTTCTTGTGATGAGTATAGGTTGAAAAGAACATCAGTATGCAAATATTGGGCTTATGGAGTCAAAAAAGCAATAATTCAGTATATAGTTCACTTGACATGGAAGTTGAGTCAGGCAAGGTTTTTTACCAAAGGAAAACACACATGAAACAGGAAATAACACAGTCAATTCATCTATAAAGGAAGTCGGAGCATTACATGAATGAATTCTGAGTATTGAATATGGAAACCACTGTAAATGGTACATATAGAAAATATAGATCAGATAAACACTAAAAAATCAATCAGAATCTTAGGTTGGTCATGAAACAAGTCTGTTGTATTATTGAAAATAGTTAATTACATAAAGCAGCAGTTTTGCCAAAAAGTCTCCAACCCTTGAAAAATTCAACTCTTTGCCCTTTAATAGACTTTTTACATGATTAGATAATCTACCTCCTTGCTAGATTCATCAATTTTTTTCCTAATGACACCTTGCATAACCATAAACATCTATTTAATGAGAAATTGACAGCTAGCCTACTTGACAGTACTTTTCCTAATAGGACTCAAACTGTTCATTATTATAATAACAACCTTATCTCCTAAAACAATTACATATTTGAAAAATATGACTTCACATGTTCGAATAGGGTGTGATGGGACTCATCACTACATGACATCTTAATTTGACTTCCTCTAAAACTAGAAACAAACCCTATTTTTTAGGGAAACTGATCCTTATCTTCAACGAAGGGTTTGGTTGATGATTTGGCTTCACCATGTGGTCTTTAAGCTTTATATGACTGCTGGAAAGATCCCTTGAACCTTAGAAAGTGTCCAGCTGTCCAAAAGTGCACAAAACCTGCTCATATAGCTTCAAAACAATACGCTACAAAAGTATGACTGTTTTGTAGCATACTTTCGTAGCATTACAAAAATGCCTTTTGCCATCAATATTTCTGGTTCTTTTCTCCTACATGATGTTTATTATGCCTTAATTCATCTTCCATGCCATTTTCATCTCTTGGGAGCTCCAAAACCGGTTCAAAATTCAAAAAGGAAAGCTATAGTAGTTTCGTAGCATTTTGTTGTTTTTCAAGCCCAGGCACGCTACGAAACTACTAAAACAGTGTTGAAAATTCCAGATTTCCTCGTGTAACCTCAAAATAAAATTTCAGTGAAAAAACTTAGTTTCTAACATTCCATTAGTCTTCAAAACCATAAACCAACTTACACTATGACTCTTGAGGGGTTTCTTCCTCATTGATGATGAGTTGAGCAATTGGCTTCTCAACTACTGTCATTTTAAGACCTTTTTTCTCTAACTCCTCATGAATTAGTTCAATCTGATCTTGGAGGTCTTTGACTTGGTCTTCAACATGCCATGAATGCCTATGCATTTTATGGACCTCATCGAACTAATGAGGAACACAATCCATCTCACATTTCATATTTAAAATCACTTTGCAGATTTTTCCTGTTTTTTTTGAAAAATAGGTCTTAGGAAAAAGCTTATATCTCCGAATCCATGATGTATTTTTCACAACTCGAGGAGTTTTTTTTCAATAATAATTTTCTTAAGAAAACCCTCTCTTGGTTTTTTTCAAACCATCTCCAGCTGTCCAGAACCTGCATTTGAAAAACATGTGTAAAATAGGAAAAATCTGTTTTCTGAAAATAGCGATAAAATAAATCCTTGTATCTCCCAACTGATAGCACCTATGAGAAATGTGAGAGAGGTTATTTTTCATTATCCTGTTTTTGACAATAACCTCTCTTAGTATGTCCAAATTCATGTTTTATCATCCACAATATTCTCTTTAATCTTACTGCTCAAACAGTCCAAAAAAACATCCATTTCCTTGTTAGCTCGAGCAAAATTTCAAACAACTTGAACTGATCCATGCTTCAGCAAAGCTAGGGTCCTCCACGAATAGCTTAAGGTCCATGAGCTTCTATATTATCCGCAGAGCCTCCTTTTTTTTCTTTCTTGTACATGACCATCTCCTTTTATAACCAAGCTTCCCTCTTAAAAAGGTGACACTTGGAAAGCCAAATTGGACAGCACGCTGCTTGGTGTGATGAAGCAGCTCTCAAAAAGTGACATTGATTTATTTGATGCAAGAATGAATGTTGAGTGAAAATAGCACTAGGATAAGGTTTTTCATTTTGAATGACATCTCATGCTTAAATCATGACACACATGTTAGCACTCAAATCTACCTCAGGCCGAAATGAAGTAAAACTCAAGGCTACATCAAACCACGCTCAGCCTCGTAGCTAGCCCTACGAGGACAGGAGAGGGCTCTCTCCGTCAATCTCGAGAAAATAAGCAATAGGATGTGAGATGACTTACAATAAGAACTGATTTTAGGCTAGTAAAGAGATAGGTATGTTTGTTTTTTTATTTTTTGGGTTTTCGCTGGAGAAATGGGAAAACAAGTTTTGGGTCCGGGGATAAGGTCAGACCTTTGCAGAGTTCAAGCTGGGGCGAGGTAGGTGATGATCTTGATGCTTTAAATTGGATATATGGATAGATAAGACCGAGGAGGAGCTGAAGAGGGCAAAGAAGAACTTGGATCCTCTCCAAACAGCTGAAAACATATAGAACTAACCGAATTCAAAGGCTAAGCACTGTAAACAATGGATTCAACCTTATTTCACTCATTCAATTTAGTTCAGAAGCATAATGAAAGGATGGCAACATTAAACATGAAGAAACTTACAGTAAACAAAGGAGAAACATCATCAAGAACAGAACACCACAAGGATCCCAACAAGTGCCGCAAAACCCCCGATCTTTCCTTAGCCAAAATATGAAAAATATGTACAATGGTATCAAAAGTATCCCAAGAGTCCAACCTGTAGAATGCCTCAGAAATTACAATATATAGATCACTCTAACCCCTTTCCCCACCACAAGGGGTCGAATTCCCTCTTCAGGGATCAGTTTCAACCAATTCTAATCATGGAACTACAATCTAGGCAGCTAACAACTTGCCTCTAAAAGAGTGGAAACCGATCCATTACATGATTTTTTACTCATTTGAGAGTGAATCTTCTAGAAGAGATAAAAATAAGCCAAAGTTACATGCCAAACATGAATTTACATCATAAAAACCCAAAAATTCTATCCACAAGCAAAACTGGTCCATAATAGGCGAAATACTGAGCTGGCAGCTGAAAATTTAGGAAAAATTCTAGGTGGGTCGCTCCTGAACTGTGTGGGTCGCTCATGTTCCAGGCTGAATTTGAGGTACTTTCCGGCATCCAAATTGAGCTCATGATAGCTCGTTGGAAAGCCCTGGATGTCTACTTTCCAACCCAAGTGGAATTTCTGAATTTGGAGCTCATTTGACCCTCCCAAACCTCATTCTCCCAGAGGTACTCCCTGCTGGTGCAAAAGGTGGCAGCAAGGTGGTTTTCATGGTGTTTTTGAGCTTTTTGACCATCCAGATTTCGATGAAATGCTAAGTTGACTTCAGAGGATGCATAATTAACCATGAAAAATCAAAAAATGTAAAAATTTCCTCCAGAAAGTGTCCCAAAAAAAAGTGAGCGCATGAGCGCGCGACCCACGTAACTGAAAACCCTGTTTTTAGACCAAAAAATTTCAAAATGACAAAATTTTCTCCGAATTTGCTCAAATTCGGAGCGAAGACCCTCCATCATGTATCTTGCTCATTCAATGAAGCCTCGGCCAAAATCCAGAGTGGATCAGGCCTTTTCCGCCATTTTAGTGCTCTCCTGGTGCATGCAGTTCCTGTGATGAAAACACTGTCTCGGTTGTATGATGTGTTGTTGTCAGTCATGATGTAGTAATGTGTATGTTCAACCTGTTGAAAATAAAAAATGGGACCTTGGTGTCTTTGTCTCCATCATGATCCTGTGAATGTACCTACGCTGATGAAGAAGGCGAGACCCCTTCCACCTCACGTGGAGATAGTACTCGCGTTGCTGATGAAGTCAACGAGACCCCTTCCACCCCATGTGGAGATAGTACTCGTCGTGATGCTGCAAACAAAGCTCTGTGGCCTCTCTGATATGCTACCACTACTGGTGCACTGCTATGCTCCATCTCAGTGCATCAACCTCAACGATTGAGTCACTGTTCGACTCCTGCTCCTACACTGACTCTGTCTCTGATATGGCCTGGAACAAGATATTGGCACTATGTATACTGATATAGATGTAGTGAAAACAGAGTTATAATGTATGTTTCAAACACCCAACAAATATCCCCACCGTCAAAACACCATAAGGAAACAAACCATGATAATATCTTTGTTTTAAATGGATTGGAAAAGAGGCACAATCTCTGTGTTTAAATGCAAGTGAAATTTTGATCAAAGGGAGCGGGCAACTTTCAAAATATTGAACAAATCTTATCAAAAGAGAGCATGGCATCAATAGAATGTGTTTGTCTATGAGTAATAACAACAAAGGTGTCAATGGGAATTTTGAAACAAAGTCATGAGAATGTTTTTACATTGGGCAGTGAGACATAGTACAACCACAGTCACCATGGAACAAAGGTTTTAAACATGGTATAATAATAGCAATGGTCACAATGGCATAATGGGCATGAGAACAATATGGTTTTGATATTATATGCAAGGCTGGATGTGTCACTGATATAAGATAGAAAACAAACTCATGCAACCATTCATTTTCATTTTAAAACCCTGAAAACGATCATGCTATGACTGTGGGGTTTAAATCCTCTGTTTGAAACGTTTGAAACCACCAATGATGCCACCAATGCATTCAAAAACATCAAGCAATTGATAGAAACCTGTTTGAAGGCCAGTTGAAGCAATCCCAAACAAGACTGGGTGCTCAAAATGATTTTTTGGACCTCTGTTGATGAGTGGGTCGCTCTGCCCAGGTGGGTCGCTCCTGTGCAAATTTACACTATGAAAAATGCCCAGGTGGGTCGCTCCTGTTCCCTCTTGCCACATAGTGCATTTTGCAGAAAGCTTTTGGAGGCCTTCCCGGTGTCCAAATCGGGCGTGTGATAGCTCGTTGGAAAGATATTGGAGTCTAATTTCCAACACAAGTGGAATTATGCAATTTGGATTCCATTTACCCTGTAAAAAATCAAATCTCCCAACACTAGTCAAAATGAGCAGAATGAGGCTGCCTCAAGGCAGAGCGCTGTTGCAATCAACTTTTGAAGGTCTTCCTCAACTCCAAATTGAGCTCATGATAGCTCATTGGAAATTTCTTTCTGTCTAGTTATCATTTAAATCATCAAGCAAGTCATTTGGCCAACCATGCTAGGAGAAATCTTGATTTTCCCAAGGTCACTTCAGAGGTGCATTCAATTCTCCTGAGGCAACGGTATTTTTGACATTTCTCCAAAACCATGATACCTGTGTAAAAAGTGAAGGAGGTTTTTCTTCCTTGGCATGTTGTGAACAAAAACCTCTCTCAGTTTTCCAAAATGCATCTTTTATTGCTCTGAAACATCTTTTGAGTGAAACTTACCCCGATGTGTGAAATAAGGAATTTTGTCGAAATGAAGCGAAATGAAGGGGATAGGGGGCTTCTAAATTCTTGGGGAAATTTTGGGAAGTAGGGAGGGATGTTAGGAAGCAGGGGGAAGTGGAATCACAGAGATTGAGTGAGGGGAAGGGGTCCAAAAGGGCAAAACACAGGCCTAGCCTAGGAAATTGCCAAGTTTTGGCTAGAAACCAGGGTTTGTGCAAAAATGAGGAATTTTGGGGATCTCAGTGATGGGAAGTGTTTAATTAGGTGAATTAATGATAGGGGAAGGTGTATGAACATCAGGATACAAGTTTTTCGATGATTTGACCATCCAAGAGAAATTACCTCCAAAACCCTAAGAGAGGGAAATGGACCTTACCTAGGCACAACTGAAGCATGAATAAGGTGTAAAATGACTCGATGGAGCTTGAAAAGATGATGAAAACCCTTTGAATGATGGTACACTCAGCTGAATGGTGACATGGACTGACATTTGGACAAATTTGAAAAGAGTGAAAACCAACCCTAGACCTAATGCCTAGTGATCAAATTTTGCTTGAAGACTCTTTGAAATGACAAAATTTGACTTTGACACTTTAAAATCACTTTGAAAGAGCATGTTTGATCACCGGAGGAAGGCTGCAAAAGCTGACTCTAACAACACACATGCCAAAAGGGTAATGATGACCTCATACATGGTTATGTACCTTTGAATTAAAATGACTTTGTTTTTTCTGAAAACATAAGGTTTGGAGCTTAGCTCTTATCTACCAATCCTAGATAGATATTGAAAAATTAAAGGAGGCTTTTGTAGGTGAGTATTTCTTGAAAAAAGACCTCTCTTGGGTTTTTGAAAACCATTTCCAGCTGTCCATAATCTGCATTCTAAAAAAATGTATAAAATAGGAAAATTATACATTCTAAAAATAGGGCTGAAAGACATCCCTGTATCTCCCAATATATAGCACCTTTGAGAAAAGTGAAAGAGGTTATTTTTACATGATATTTTCTTGAAAATAACCTCTCTCAGTTTCTTAAAATATGGCTAGATCCTGAGGTCCCAAAGTGGTTTTGATTTTGTCTTATCTTTTGGTAGAGCCAAAATCCGCCAAAACATAGCAACCCCAATAGGTCTAGAAGAAAGAGGACATGCTAATGCGTCGATTCCTAGTTAATGAATGAAACTAGTCAGATATATTGTCCTTCCTTTGACCTAACACAATTGTCGTAGCTTGTGGCGGCAATCTCGTGATCTTCATCCCGACACATCGCGGTCCTTCACCGGATCCTTCAGCTATGGTACTCAGGTGCCTGCACAAAGATCAGAGAATGAAAGTAGCATACGAAACAATTTTTGCATTCATAACTATCTAATTGGTCAAGGATAATTAAACTTATTGCATAAGATAAATCACATCAACACAAGACGGGAACCAAAACACCAATCATGTATATATTAAGAGAAAGAAAGATATTACTACCAAATGAGCCTTGACGTCGCAGCCTCCTTCAACGAGTCCATTCAAAACGCGTCTCGAGCATTCATGGGGGAATTTGGATGTGGCGAGGCAATAAGCCTAAGCTCTCTCTCGACAAGGGTCTCTCTCTCTTTGCTCTATCTCACACTAGCTATATCAGACTGTTTCAGCTATTCTCCAAAATGTTCAACCATCTAAACCATTCAGCTAACTACATCTATGTGAGAGAGATGTATTTATAGAAGGAGAGGAGGAGGTTGGGATCCCTCAAATGGTGGAAGGGAGGCCTTATCCTTTGGGAGGTTTGCTCAAAAGTAGGGAACAAGAAGCCAAAGGAGGGTGCTCGATGTTATTCAGTCGAACCACCCATGCCGACTCGCTCACAAAGTGGTTGGTAATGTAAACTTCACTTCTATATTTAAAAAACTTTCCAAAAATAGCTCGGCGAGTTATCCACTAAGACAGAAAGCAATGGGGTGGGGCCTAGTTTTAATTTCCTTGTCGTCGTTTGTGTATTCATAATCCGCCTACCAATTCCAAACCAAAATCATTTGTTTTTGATGGTTTGTTCCAGGAATAGTCAACAGAGGAAATGTTCTTCTCATGGAAAGGGATGAAACGACACTTTTTTCAAGGCATGACACTACATATAAGTCACAGAAATGGTCCTCCAATGTGCGGGATTGGGATTGCAAGGACAGTGACAAAACTTTGTGTAACAAATGCCCCCTAAAGCATGAGGTCCGAGAGAGAGGGAGGAGTGAAATTATTTACAAGAACACGTTCAAACCAAACATCGCCATCGGAAGACCTGCAAGTACAAATACAATTGATATCTTTGATACATGAACATGTGGCATGGGTGCAACCATCCATAATGGTGTACATATAAAATGAGATCCAAGGTATGGACGCAACCATCTAGCAGTAAGGATCAAAAAATAGACTCAGGTATGGTCGCAACCATCCAATCAAAAGAGTCATGCATATATTCATGATAAAACAAAATATATTACAGCCTGGATCTTATCAGACAAAACCCAGGGTCTTGCGCTCCATCTCAACCCGAACAAGTAAAGATTCAAGCATGCGAATGTGTGAGCTGAAGTCGAACATGCAAGAAAGTCACTTGATTACGAGCCAATGATGAAAGCTGTTAACAGGCACGAGAGAAACCACCAATAATGAAATGGCTCTCAAGGTACAACTAGTACAATCCACAGAATGTGAATAGTGATCCTGCATCGAACACCCATAGAATCACTCAATCGAAAGCCAATGATGTGGACTCGTTGTCGAATGCAAAAGAACTTGCTATTGAGGCATGCAAGCTCCTGCTGTACCTCGTAAGGGAAGCCTTTAGATCAACTTCCTGGATAAGAGATGAAGTCGACAGGAAGTGACCTGTCGAAGGAGGTGTTGTGGTCCCGTGATTTGGTTGATTGGCAAGCCAAATGACAGTGTAACATCAAACCAAGCTTTGGAGCCCGAGGACCTAGCCTTCCTGGACTCAGAGAGGGCTCTCTCTATATGCGTAAGGGATATCTGTGTGTTTGTTTATTGTGTTCTGATTTTAGGCTAGTTATGAAGTAAGTTTTTGATTTTTGTTTTTTAAGTTGTGAAGGATGAAACTGATCAAAGATATAAAATAGATAACAAGATGTTAGATTAACTGGGCTATGGGGTCAAAAGGTCAAGAAAGCTATTAGATGACGATACAAGGCTGTTGAAGGGCCGATTTGATTCAAGGTAGAAATGATCTTTGGGCAAAATGGAGTAAATGGACATCAAGTTTGTGAACAACAAAGGATTTCAAGCATAACTAGTTTAATAGCAGACATAAACATGGTAGGGAAAACCATTAATCATGAAAAATGTAACTATAAGCTAATCAATACATAGAAATAAACATTCAAGCCATGCATAGAGATATATAACTCTCTAACTTTGGGAAATGGCTATCAGACTTTGGGGAAATACACTTAAGACAGACAAAAAACTTAAATCACTATGTAGGAACGCCTAAACATAGTACTTCAAGTTATTGGGCACTTTGAAAACAAGATTGCATAGTCTTAAACAAAGGGCGAGATCAGAACAAGACCTCCTTGGTTCAACAAATGACAATCTAATCAGTCAAAGAGAAATTTCATGGATGGAGATATGGCTAGCCATGAGTAAGCAGGGCATACCATAAATCATACTTAGCATGCATAAAACCATGAATGAAATAAGCAACAATATCCTTAAGTTATTAAAGAGAAATCAAGAATTCTTTAATGTGACTAAGGATGAAGAAAACATGGAAGCTATGAAGAAACAAGAAATTTGAGGTGCCTCCAAGGGCATGTCTCAAATTTGTTCTCTAATGATCTATAGCAAGCAAGAAACATGGATTCATGAATGAAAACTAGAAAACAAAACAAAGAAAGAGACACTATACCATTCTACCAAGTCATGGAATCCAACAACAATCCTCTTTCATCATCCAAGAACATCCAAGAGACTATCCAAAAGCATGAGACAAGTATTTCTTCCAAAGATTATATGACCATATATTGCTTCTATTCATCAAGTTCAGCCTTGTTTACAATGAAATCCTTTGGAATATATAGGCCAAAGTGAGGAAAACCTCTTAGTTCAACTTGCAATCTCATTGGCCTATCCAAAATATCTTATTTTGTCCTTGAGGCTTTGCAAAGCCCAAGGAAAAAAATATCTCATAAAATATCTAAAAAATGCTAAAAGAGGGAAATAAATTGACTTTTCATAACTTCTCATGTACAAAAATAGCTAAACGCACATGAGGAAAAAGCAGTTTTGAAAGGTTCAATTTTTACAAAAATATTCAAAAAATACATCAGCAAAAGGTCCCCTGACTTTCCGGCAACTTTTGGCAGCCTTCCCGATGTCTAAATAAGGCTCATGATAGCTCGTTGGAAAGATCTGAGCGTCTAATTTCTGGAACAACTTGAATTTTCCCAGTCTGATGCATATGAAGTCTTCCAAAAATGGGTTTGTGTGTAAAAAACCAAAAAATAAGCCTTCCTGATAGACCGGGCAGAGTGTAGAAAAAGCAGGCATTTTCTGCCATTTCAGGGGAGAAAATGATCTTCAAATGTCCTGAAAATCACTGAGTATGTGCTCCTAAAATTATGGAATCCAATAATACCATTCTCATCCTTTGATGATCCCCCAAACTGAAATCGCGAGGCCCATGAGTTTTGGCCAAAAACCCAAAAATGACAAAAAACCAAAATATGTCGAAAATCGCCCAAACTTGGCGAGCATGACCCTCAAGGGTTCTCAGCAACATGTTGTGAAGCGGAGGCCAAGATATGAAGTCCTGAGGTGTATTTCCTCAATTTCTGTGCCGGGCGCTTCCCTTTAGCCTCCTTGAGTTTTTCTTGAGCAGCCTTCAACTTGCGTCGGGAAAACTGATTTAAATTTTTATAATGCCCCATCATTCTCCTTTGAAGGTCTAAATCCCTATTTTCCTTCTCCAATTTCTTCTCCAAGTGGTCATTGAATCTCTCAAGCCATGCCTCCCTATTGTTCTCTATCTCTTGTTCGAACAATGCAATGAGAGGGGTAGATTGGAGAAGGGCATTTTCCTCTTCTTTTTGCTTCTCAAGGGCCTTTTTAAGCCCCATGGTTCTTGGCCTCTTTCACCTAGGCTGATCTTCGCCTTCACTTTCATCGAACTCACCCATGAGTTCTTCCAACCTTTCTTGGGCTTTGGAGGCCTCCTTCTTGTACTTGGTCGCCCGTGTCTCATAAACAGCCATATGGACACTCATTTGCCTATTTTGGATTTGCAAAAATTGATTGAAATTCCTAGCTCTATGAAGATCATCCTTCAAAGCATCAATTTGGCCTTCTCTATGGATTAAGAGGTTTTCTAGAATCCGAGCCTCATTATCACTATCATCGCTTTGGATTGGGATGATGTCAAATGCACTCTCTTGTTCATGACTGCCTTCTTCCTTGCCCTTCCCTTTGCTTTGGGTGGCTATTCTAGTGCTCTTCCTCCTGGGCAAATCAAACATGGGCTTCTTCGGCAGCTTTCCTTTACTTCGGAGGGCCCTTTTCACATTTGGAGTGACAACCTTAGGCACTCTCTTCTTTGATGTCCAGGGCTTGGCCTTTTTAGGAGAAGAGGGCATGGCCCCTTTACCTTTGTTACCTTGCCCTTTTTCTTCGTGAGGTTGTTCCTCTTGAAAAGGCTATTGTTTTTGAGGATGCTGCTGTTCTTGAGGAGGTTGTTGTTTATCATATTTTGGCTGCCCTTTCTCATCACTGTCATGCTACTCATGTTCAGCGCTATCATGCTGCCCCTGTTCAGTCTCATAAGGCTCCTGTGTGTCCTCTTTTGACTGTCCTTTCTCATCATTATACGGATGCCCTTGATGCTCTGTCTCACCCTCACTGTCATGCTGTTGTTCAACACTTTATTCCTCCTCCCCTTGCTATTGTTCATCATCACTGTGATGTTGTTGTTTGTCATCATAAAGCTGTTGTTCAGCCCCATCATGAGTCTGTTGTTCACCCTCATCACTTTCATGCTACTTCCCTTCATCATCAGTTTGTTGTTCTTCATGCTGCTGCCCTTCATCCTCCTCCTCATCATCATGATCATGCTCTTCCCCCTCTTCAAGCTCTTCTAGCTTGTTCTGTAGTAAATTTTAGCTTTTTAGGAATAGGTCTACTAGAATAAGGTGAGGGACAATGAGTAGGAGATGTAGGGGATGTATGGACTGGAGGGACGGTGGAGAAATCCGGATGAGTGATGAAAACATCCCAAGAGACCTCTCTCTTTTCAAGCTGATGAAGAATGATGATTTTGATGAGAGAGTGATGGAAGAGACAGGCTATTTGCTGTGAAGGAGGCTTCTTCTGGACAGTGGAGGCCATTTTCTCAATGCTCTTGTGTAAGAAGAAAGGAAGATTTAGCAATCTGGCCCTAGTGAAATGCATGAGCAGTCGAATGTGATATGCATAAATTCGGGAGAATCTTCCCTCACAAGTGAAGTACTTCATGATAATCTTCATGAGAGGGGCGTAGCTGGCTAAAAGATATGAGAAAGGGAAAATAGAAGGACATGATTCTCTGTGCTCAGGGTTTAGGAAAGGCTTGTAATCATCTGAGTCTAAATGGCTTTGTTTAAACCATTTCTCACCAATATAGGGGATTTTAGTGGCCTTGGAGATGGACCTTGGAGAAAATTTGAAGTCAAGGCCTGCTAGCTGGAAATGCTTGTCTCGAAACCTCAAAGCGCAAAGGTGTGTCAAAGGAGAAAAGCGATTCACCTATTGCACCCTTTGATAAAAATATAAACACCCGACCTCATGGAAATTGAACAAGACTGATGGGTGTGCATTCACTTCTTCAGTGGAAATAGGTTCATATCTCTTATGCAATCCACTCCTACTATCCTTCCTGGGAGGAATCTTGTTATGGATGTTCTCTGCAAAACCAAACTGCCTGAAAAAGGATTTCAAGAATGTTTTCTCAAAAAAAATTTTGTCTTCTTTGTCAATCACTATTTGATTAAGGAAAATCTGCCTCAAATGCTGTGTAAAATGTTTTCTTTGATCCTAGGTCCTTGCTCCTCCCGAAACACTGCCTTTCCCCTTTGTATGCCAATCAAAAAATAATTTTTAAAATAGGTACACAGTCAATAAAAGATACACACAGTCAAAGGGTCACTGTGTTTGGGTAAGGTTACCAAACTCTTTGTGTTTTGGTGTGAGCACAAACAGCCCTGTAGCAGGCAAAAAGCAAAAACGCCTCACAATCAACACACCCTCCTTGTACTTCACTGTTTTCTCACACAGATTTTGACAAACACCTCCAAATGGTAATGACAACTTCACACCCTAAAGTTTGTTTTATGGTCAAAGAGGCAGCCCTGACTTTTGTTTTCACCATACCGAGGAAAATTTTTGAAATGACAAAACATTTATAGAGGGATCACTGCTGTTTGAAATCAGACTCCTTGTTTCACTTTTCAACACTTAGTTTCCATTTCTAAAACTGCTCCACCTTCTAACATTGTTTTTGTGGACAGTTTATCTGGCTTTTGACACAAAAAAAAACTCACCATTCTCACTATGTTCATCTTGAGCAAACATAACCACAAAATATCTCGAGTTTCAAACAGAAAACACAACCCTCCTTAACATACTCAACACTGTGATCTATATAATGAGTTTCAGCTTTTCACCATCACTTAACAGTCTTGAAAAGAGCAAGGAGGCACATAAAATACCTTTAAAATCGATAATGGGCTTTGTTTGAGGGTTTTGAGAAACCTCGAGACTTGTTGGAGGTGCTTTGAGCGTTTAAAATGTGCGCGGCACGTTCAACCGAAAGAACGCCACGCAATAGAACGGTTGCCGGGTCACTGTTGGGCGGTCGTGACCGACGCCTATAGGTGCACTGCGCGCCGTGCAGCAGTGCAATCCTTTGGAAATCTTTCGCCTGAACGCGCCGCGCAACTCTATAGGCGCGCCGCGTAGCCTAAAAGCCCGAAAACTCTGGTTTTTGCCCAAAACTCCTTCGTCGGTCTCGTGGATATCCAAAGGGGAGTACTTGCCTTGTGTTTTGAGAAATTTGAAAAGGCTTGCAACGGTACTTTTACTCCCTTTGAACTTGAATAGATCAATCACCCTTGATTTTGAATTTGTGAATGTTTTGAAAACTTATTTCTTTAAAACCACTACCTTTGTTCATTTGAAAAGAAAACAAAATCATTTTGAACGTGTTATAAAGGGCCCACATTTCGAATAGCGTTGGCAAAAAGGTCTGTGCATGCTATCTGGCCAACTTTGGTAGATATGCGTCTTTTCCTCTTATAATAAAATCATTCAACGGTCAAACTCTTTTCACTATGTTTTAATATTAGAAAAGGAAACTCTGCCACTGCTGACCCTTTAATGACACCTTCAAAATGGGAAAACTGCTCAAACCATATCAATGAGTGGTGAAGCCTCTTTTGCCATTTTGCAAGGAGATGACTTATCTCTTTAAACTTGGTTGACAGTTTTTGCTTCTAGGTGTTTTTTAAGCTCCTCTTTTGACTGTGGGTGCCAAAAACTTAGTTTCATTCACTCATGCTTTACCATTCTCTGTTCATAAAAAGGGGAATTCTTTTAAACCTCTCCTTTTATTTGGAATGCAAAAGTGAGGTGCCTTTGACCTTTTTCATAAGGAAAATACCTTCATTCGAAATAGTGACATGCCTTATTGGCTTTTGAAAGTTTTTCCAGCATCTAAAATACATACCATAATCCTTCTGGCACCTTTATGACCCGATGTGTCTATTTGCAGTGCCTTTTTTGGGAAAACTAAACTCAAACTACATTTGTATATTATGATGAGTTTTTTAAAGAAATTTTTCATGAACAGGAAGAAAGGACCATTTGAAAAACAATTATCATTCTTTGGCCATGTGTCATGACCCATCTCTTCAACCATTAGCAAAGTTGTTCTATTTGGGCTCCAGACTATCTTTTGAAAGAAACTTTGATAAGAGATAAGATCAACCTCTTGGATTACAATAGTAACCCTTTTCCTTCTTTGTTTTTAAACATCATTTCTCTGTTCAGGAGCTTGCAACTGTCTCCTACTTCTCTCACCATTTGCCTCTCAATCAGTGAAAACCCTAAAATCAATCACTGCTCTGGCCCTCTACTTATAGATGAAGGAGGCCTTTTTTGACAAATGTCTGGTTTCATTTAAAACTCTGTCTCAACCAAATGAAGAATGTTTGATGAATCATACTGATAGTGGCTTCTCTTATACATGATGGCAGAAGTTAGTTTGAGCCCAAGACTATTTGACTCTTTTGGCCATCTGTTTAACAATCTTTCTTCAATGATGATAAACTTGTTAGCTTCACATTGTAACTCAAATAATAGTGAACTCATGAAAATCATTTTTAAAGCCCACTGCTTTGCCTCTGCCTTTAATCATAATTTTACTTCAGACAACCTTAGTTGTTGTCTCACTGTAACCAAAGTTTGTCTTTACAGTTAGTGAAAAACTTAAAAACAGACTTTACCTTTGGCCCTCCGCTTATAGATGAAGGAGGCGCTCTTAGTCTTCAACCCTCTACTTATGAAATGAAGGAGGTTCTTTAGTCTTCAATCCCTCTGCTTATAGATGAAGGAGGTTTTTTTAGTCATGCCATCTGATCAGCTTTTAACAGTGTTATTTTTCCTTTCACTGTTCTTTCATGCTTTGACTGTGATCGCAAGAGCCTAATGAAAGACTCTTTACTCTGTAGCTGCATCCGAGGCTTAAAATCACATTGAGAAGCATTTGTCTTCTCATGTGGAGCCAAATATTGTCTTCTGGGATGCTAGTATACCTATGTCCTTGAAAGATCCATTAAAACATTGTAAAAACACCTAAAATCAGTTTGACCTATGGTACATGTATTGCTGAGACTTGAGGGTGTATTAGTGGCGCGACCTAGGGTTGTAACCAACTTTATTTGTAGAATGGGAAGGTCTATTATAAATAGTCTATAGCAGGTAGAGGTTCTTTGGCTTTAGAGTGGTTTTCCAAGGGAGGAATGCCTAAAGCGCCACTACCTAACTTAGGGGAAACTTTTTCGGACAGATTTGGATTGTTTCTTTGGAGCTGATGGGAAAACTAGCATGGCTGAGGCTAGATGGGGCTTGATAATGAGGTTTCATCTCATCATGGGAAGACTGAAAGGTAAGAGGGCAAAAAAAATAATTTATGGGTGTTTTCTAGCTGGCAAATTTGACAAATTTTTAGATCAGCTGCTAGAAACTTGACTGTTATAACTAGTCATCACCAATAAGTGAAAAATACTGATGACTAACAGTGGCTCCATTTGGGGAGGGCAGCTCCTTTTCAGGAGGTGTCCAGAATTTCAGATCTTTGGCTTATGAAGACCAGTGCCTTACCTATTGGCGCAAATTTCATTCTTCCTTGATGCTACTTCTGAAAAATTACAGCATGATTAGCATCAATGATATTTCTACCTACCCCATGATCTTTCCTAACATTTTTTCTTCCTTTGGGTGCATTTGGACTAGCAACCATTTTGACAATATATATTTTTTCTTTTTGAAAAAAGAACCTATCATAGTTTCTACACTTATATCTTCCAGGAGTTCAAATTAAGCTGATGAACTCCTTCATTACTCTGCCTATGCTAGATCAACTGCCAAGGTTAAGATGTTTGACAAGATTTTGTTCTCTAATATAAAACATGAAATTTAAAATGATCAAATCAGGGTTAGATAGTCTAATTTGTCATGTACTTGTGGCATGAAGGACAAGTTGCACACAAGTATTATTTTGCAAAAAATGAAATCTAGAAAAACGGGGCTAGGATGCATAATTTGTTTTTCATCCCCGCTTCCCTCTTTGGTTTTGTTTTGAGCGTGTGGAACCAGTATCTTTTCCTAATATAATCTCTTTGATAATTTAAGCTTACACAATGTTGACCATATTTTTCACTCACTAACTTATCAAAAAATAAATTTAAAACATGTTCAGCTATGATTAGGCTAGATAACTGAACAAGACATTTGAGTACTAGTAGCAGCATTTAGACTTGCGTGCTTTCTGAATGACTATTTTTTTTAACAGGGGCCTTCTTTCTATTTTTCAAACTGCCCTCTTTTTCTACTTTGCTATTGTTTTTGACTTTTCTGTTTTATCTATTTTTCAAACAGTGGTATATACAATGATTGAAAATGTTTTAAACTCAGAAATCTTGGAAATGGCGAAACTTAAGCATATTATCCTTGTAAGGATCTCCTACCATTCTTGGCCCATCTAGTTCTTGAAAAGAAAAATTGGGAAAGCTTTATCTTGTAAACATGACATAAGGATTCATGCATGAATCTCTAAACAAACCCGTATCTTCCCGCTGTACCTCTTGATACCTCTGATTTCCACTCCTTCCTTTATTGTAAATATTTTTCAAGTAATGTATATATTCTTTGTCATTCTTGAAATATATAATGACATCCTCAAGGTATGTCAATATGCAGAAATTCAAGACTGGGAACATGGCTTTTAGGAACATATTTTTTGTATCCAGTGATTTTGCAATTCTGAGTCTGAGACTGGAACTACTTCCATCATACTGGAAAAAATCTTTGAGTTGTCTACTTTGCAAGGGAATCATTTGGCTATAACTTGAAACATCATCTTGCAAAGGCATATGATTAAAAGCACTTATCATTGGCATATCATGGTCTTGAGCAGGAAGGATAAAATTTTTGTTATAGGGATGTGCATTAGTGTTTCTAAAATCAAAACAAATCCTATGACCAACGATTTTATCTTTGATTATTACTGATTGGTTCATATTTTTATATTTTATTTTGTCGAAGTTGTTTCTTGGAGTGATGGTAGTGGCATAGTGTTTCTCATTGTTTTCTCTGCATGAGGTATTATGCTGCATGAGATTGCCAATTCTAACAGTTCTAAGTCTTTGATGGAATGACAGGATATTAGCCAGTTCAAGTAACTCAGGTATACTTGGACTGCAGTTATTATGTTCGCTCATAAGAAGTTTATCATGCATTTTTTTCTGGATTTTGAGCTGTTATGGTTACAGTCAAGGTTTCGCTTGTAGTGGAAGAGTTATGTGATGGTAAATCTTTGAGGTATGGTAAAAAAATTAAGCTTCCCTACTCCTGAGTTCCGAAAAGGTTTGTGATATGTAAGTCCTCTAATGCCTTTATTCTGAAAAAGTTTCTTGATGTTACTGCTGATGTTTGACTAAGGTTTGAGCAATTCGATTGATAGTACATAATGGTTTGTGCTTCTTGCTCTATTCCTATTTCAGAAGGAACATCCTTACTTTACTCAAGACATAGCTGTTCCTGATCATGGTAGTTTTGAGTGTCTAGTTCATCATAGAGAACTAGGGGCAGCTGATGTGGTGGGTCTAAGCTTGTTTCAATTTCTTCTGACTATTCTTCAATGTCCTCATCAGTGTGTAGAATAAAAGAGTTCAATTCAGAATGCAAGGAATACATTGGGATGTTATCTGGCTTCTCTTGGCTACTGATCATGTATTTCATGTGTGAATCTCGATAGATTATTCTTGTTTGGTCAAACACAGGAATGGTGGCATAGGCAATATCCAGTTGAATATTTCCTTGGAGCTTGGCTCCCCAAGATCTGGATAGAAGCATTTCGTACTTGGGAGGGATGTCTGCTACCACTATGTCCATGATTAGATGTTTTGCAGGTACTTGGGCCAAACTGAAACAAAGGTCTTTGATCAAACCTAGGCATTTGACTCTACTTGAATCGAATGAATATAAGTCTTTGTATGGTCTTGTGATTTCTAGGCCTAATCTTTCCATTACAACCTTCGGCATGAGATTATGCGAGGCTCTGGAGTCTAGCATGGCATTGTGAAGGATTTGGTCATGGATATTCAGACTGATGTAAAAGGGAAGAGTGGTTCCCTCTTGGAATTTCCCTTCTATTTTCGGACCAAACAACACTTCAGGAGTGTCATCAGCTAGATTAAGGGTGTTGGCATCATTTCCTATATTCAGGACCTTTAACACTTGGGATTTGTAAGAGTTTTGGGTGATGAGCTCGGTAAGAGGCATTGTGATCTTGATTTTGGCGATTTCGCCCTCAAAACTAAAAGGTAGCTGTAGTCTAGACATGTTTTCTTCAGCGTTTTCAGCCATGACTTTCTCTATGTTCTGATTTTGCTGGCTCTGCTTCGGGATTTTGTTTGCCACAGCCACCTCGGGAATCTTTGTGGAAGTACTAGGAGCATCTGAGTCAAGACTAGTTTGGGTAACTCTATCTTTGTTTTGGTCATTTTTCCCGACCATGATTTTGTTGCTGTTTACTGCTTTCTTAAGGATGGTATCAAGAGTTTTAGCAGTGTCTGAGCTACCTTTCTTGGAGTTGTCTTGATTTTTTCTGATTCTAAGGTCATACTTCCTGTGAGCTTCTATTATGGCATTCTAAAAATCTATGGCAGGATCCTCGGGATCTTCATTGTTGGTTTCATCCTGATTCACAGAGAAGAATGCTTGTTCTTCTTCCGTGAGGTACACCTCACTCTCATTATTAGACCCTATGAGGTTCAAATGATTTTCATCAATGGGTTTTGTATCCCTATCATCTTCTTCCACATAATTTTCATTAAATGGTGGCCTAATTTGTTGGTCATTTTCCCTTGGTTTGTTTTGAGGCTGTTCCCTCCTAAAATTTTGGTTCTGGTTTCTGTTTGGAGGGTTTGGCTGGTTGTCCCTAAGAGGGGTCTTCTCACTTATCTTCTCCCACATTTTGGCCATGGACCTGACTAAGTCATCTATTCTAGGATCTAAGGAAGGAGCTGAAGTGGAGACCTCATCCCGGTAGGTGACTTTCCTTTCTGATCTAGTCCTAGCTCTTTTTTCTGCTAAGTTGGTGTTATAGCATCATTTCTCACCTTCATATGATTCATGATTGCTTTTATGGCTTTGGGCACCCACTCCTACAGACTTGGAAAAATTCACTAAAAAATAGTGTAAAAATCCCCATACGTTGCTATTCGTGTTTTTTCCGCTGCGTATAGATTGTTAAGAATGTACTTTTCCGCGTATGCCATTAAAATCATTAAAAATATATATAAAAAATCCCTATTTTCGGGCTGGGTTGATGGTTACTCTGGTAGTTCAACCACCCCAGCACGTGGCCAACTGTTTCCAAATGTTGAAACTACTTTGAGGGAGTATAAAATCCCCTCATGTGCATGGCCTAAGGGAGAGAGAGAAATCATTGATATTATACTCTGTTGGATTCCCAGTTCAAGTCTGATTCCCCATGCCTTCTGCACTTTCCCAGTTCATTACAGGAAACCCTTGTTTCTTGGAGATGCTCATCTCCCTATATGTCATCTCGTATGCACCAGTTTGGAAAGAATCTTAGCGAGGCAAGGGCGGGACGGATCCGGACGACGGTCTGCTCGAAGATCGTGGAAGGATTCAGGTGATCTCTCCACTCGTTATTTTTGTACATGCTATTTATAATACAGAAGAACCGTCTTGTTCCCGAAATATACGTGTTAGTGTCCGCTTGCATATATGAGAATATTGTTATTTAAGCATTTATTATGGTTTATCTGATGTTTCATATGGATTTCACTAACATTTAGAGTAGATATATGTTGTACAACCAGTTCTTCGTGCTTGTTTCTTCTTGTCTTTCAGGTTAAGAAGGAAGGACGGTTGCTGGGGGTTTGGACCCCGCGGGATCTACTTCAACCGTAGGACCTACGGGTAAGTTCCTCGATCTGCTCTATTTAGTTTTTCATGAACGTGCATGGTTGTGTGAGTCCTTCTTAAGTAGCATCCCCTACTCTGTGGAGGTTGTAACCCAACGAACCTCTAGTGTGATTTTCCCCGAAACAGAACTGGCAACTCCGCTGGGGATCGAATTCTTGTGATTCCCCTGTTGGGTGGTTTTAGCTGTTTGATAGGTTTCCAACAGTTTTAACTTTTATTTCCAGTCCAGTTTACTCTTTCTCAGTCAGACTGAAGTCCTAGTTTCTTATCCAGGCTTGATCCTTTTTGTTTTTCATTATTTACCTTTATATACGCATTTTTTTCTGCACACAGTTGCGTATACACGCAAGTTTGTCTAAAGGGAGTCGCGTATACGCATGTTTCCTTTAGCACAGTCGCGTATGCACGCTTGTTGCTAAACTGTGAAGTTGCGTATACCTAGGTAGATTTTGAAATTTTGGATTTCTTGACTTTTTAGTCCTTTCTGTCTGTTGAGACCTATTCTTGCAGTGTCTTTGTACCCTCTGGATTGTGAAGAAAGTGGTCTTTGGTCTTTTCTCTCTCTTGTTTGATCGAAAACTAGTCTTTTTGGCAAAGTGTTGTTTCTGGTGCTGGCACTTCTGGTTCGAGTACCAAGATCTCTTTCTGGAGATTCTTGGCTGTTCTGCTTTATCAGAACAGAGAGCTCCTGCTCATTTACTCTTTCCTATCTTTGTGTTTTGCTTTTCACTACGATATTTTCCCGTTTCTTGGTTGGTTTTCTTGAGTTCAGTCGGCTAGGTCTTGTTGCAACTTTTGAAGAGTCTTTCTTGGTTCTTTGAAGTTTTTGTTTGCGGCAAGGTTGTAATATTCTTCTAGGCTGAGTGGCTGAGTTTTCTTGTCTTCTTTTGCTCATATTTATCTTGCTACGAGTTAGCCCTATAAGATTTGGAGCATTTTTGAAGTTTTTGCTTGAAATTCAGTGTTGTTTGGCTTTGGATTTTATAGTTTTGCTTGGTCTTTTCGAACTCTTCCTTTATAAAACTCAAAAGCTCAAAAAACATTTTTCTTTGTTGTTTGCTTTTGTTTTTGCATTTTTGTTTTCGTTTCTTGGTATCTTTTGAAGCTTTGTTGAAGTTTCTTGCCTTTGGATTTTGGCTTGATTTTGGAAAGGAATTGTCATCGATTTCTTCTCTTGGTTTTTAAGTTTTTGGTGTCTTCATATTAAGAGTTCTTGATTTTGGGAACTAGCTTTCTGGACAACCAAAAAGAGTTAAAACTGAAGGAATTTTGGGAAATTTCACTCTGCCTTTGGAGATTTTTCATCTTAGAATTTGCATGCTTGTAGTGATATGCATCGGGTGCACTTAAGCATTTAGTCACTTTCATAGTTTTTGTGAGTGTGACTTTGTGGTCTGAAAAGAAAAATACAATTTTTAATCTCGTAGAACCTGTATAGAAGTTGCTTTTCATCGAAAGACAATAACTGCATTTGCATGTAGTTTGGTTTTTATTAATTTCTTTCTGCGTCAAAACACCATAAGTTTCATCTCCATATCCTTTTGACTTAACATAACAACCCATTAAAATAAGCGATATAATTTAAAATCAACTAGCAAGTTTTCTAAGTGTCATACACCAACTAGCTAGGTTGTAGGGCTCAATAGGAGAGGTTGTAGCAACTCCAGGCCAAACAAAACAGTGAAGTTGATTAATCGAATGGAACCAAATTCGCTAGGTGGATCGAGTTCTCCTCCGTAGAGTCGAAGAGCTGTGTTATAAGGAAGGCTGAGAATGCAGATGACTCTCTCCGATTAGGAAATCGACTTTCAAGACCGTTCCGCCCGGCTTCGATACTGACAGCCCATAGTTGCCACTCCTAGGTTCCACACAGACTGCGGTAACACCCGTGGTACCGAGGCGACGCCGCATCACTTTCTGCCAGCACTTCTCCGGGGGCGCCCTTGAGAAGCTTGGTGCTGCACTGCAAACTGTTGTTAGGAGGTCGCGTAACTATTTCTGTACTCGCTTAGTGTGGCTCACGTAATATCCTGCATCTTTTCGGAGGTCCTATATTTCGCTTCCATATTTTGGTGTCCAGTCCTCATCACCCGGAGCCGAAATACTTGAAGGTTGTTTGCTTGATTGTATCTCAGGGATTTGTCTTATAGTGAGTGCTCTTTGCTCCTAGCTTGATTAGCTTTATCTTTTTGGAGTCTAATTAAAATTTGCAATAGTATTTATCAGCATTATTTGATCGTGAGGAGAACCGGGGGTTATCTCCGAGAGTCCAGAGGCCTTCTTCGAGAAGGCGTAGAGTGATTTAGCAGGTGTCATCAACTCGTGGACATCCGACGCAGCTGGAGAGAGATCCTCCACAAGGGTCTGAAGGTTTCATAGCTGATTCTGGTGTCGGTTCCGAGAGGAGCATTCCGCTCACCTCGCGAGTTTTATTTCCTCAGGAAGAAGATTTTCAAATTGAAGAAGTACCTGAACCTCCTGTGTCAGGTCCATCTCCTCTTCCTCCTGATTATCCGTTTTTTGTTCAATAAATCGGACCTGAATCAGAGAGACCGGAAGATCTTCCGTATCATTCATACCTTTCGATGGCCACGACTGGGAATGCAGCTTCTGCTGTGAGTGCTGCAGGCATTTAGACTCCTGCTTCTGTTGAAGGAGGAGGCACTATTGCTTTATCTTCGATTGCTTCTAGTGCTGCTGTGTTTGGATCTGGTTTCACCCAAGCACATGCTTCTCATTCTGGTCCCTTATGTTCAGGGATGCCCACTAGTTGGAATCCCTCTTTTTTCTTTTCCGCTGCTGCAGTTGGATCTACACCCATGTCTTCCATGGCTAGTGGATCAGCTTTTTTTCAAGGGTTCCCCTTCGGAATTGGACACATTCCTAGTTAGAATCCTTCTTTAGGGTCCTTTCTATTTACTTCTCAGACCCAGAGTTTCAACCCTTGTTCTGGAGGTCAAAGTTCGACTACTTTTACAGGTTGGAACCCTGTATTCACTACAGCGGGGGTAGGGAATCAGTTTTACGCAGGTCATCAAGGGAATACTTCTTTCCCTTCGTCGAGTGCTTATCAGACCTTTTCTCCTCTTTCTAATTCCTGGAACCCCTATCAGGGGCTTTCCTCTTCATTTCATACTTCAGCGGGGGGAACTGGTCTGGGCTTTGGTAACTCTGCGTTGGGAGGAGGTTCTTCTCCTTTTTCTATGAGTCCTTTTTGGCAACCTGGTGCCTCATCAAATCCAGGGTATTATTTTCAGAATGTTGGGAATCCATCCCATCAAGGATGGAATCCTTAGGCTCCGCCTCGCTTACCTTTTCTGGCAACGTTAAACTTGCCAGATCTGTCGAAGTTGACTAATGATCCGATTCGTTATGGTCCGGGGTGGCCTCCGGTTCCCACCAAACTTCCTTTAGACATTCCAAAGTTTGAAGGTAAGAATGGAGAAGATCCGGCTGACCACATCACTACTTTCCATTTATGGTGTTCTTCGAACTCCCTGATCGATGATTCGATTAGGTTGAGATTATTTCAACGCACCCTAACTGGAAACGCCGCCAAATGGTATATTGAGCTAACTGGGGGAAATTTTGCTACATTTGGAGAACTGGCTGTTACATTTATGAACCATTTTCAGTTTCCTGTCCGATATGACGCTGGGACTGAACTCCTAGCCAATTTTAAGCAGGATGAAGCAACCCACATTTCTGATCACATTCAGGAATGGAGGAGAAGGAAGAGGCTTATTAAATCTCATATTCCGGGTGAATTCCTTTTGGAATGGTTTCTCAAATCCCTGCAGTAAGATATTTCGAAAGATGTATCCCTCTCCGGGGTATTTTCTGAGGAGCAGGCCATTTTTATGGCCCAGCAGCTAGAACTGATCTATTCTCAGTCTGGGGTCCTCCACAAATATCTGCCCAATGCTCCTCGCTCCAAATTAGATTTATCTAAAACTAAGCTCGGTCCTCATGGTGACGGACTAGTTGGATCGATCAATAGTGGTGCATCCAGCCTGCTTACTCAATTGCAGCAGTTGTCTTTACAATCTGCTCCTTCTGGTCAGGCTGTGCCTGCTGAGTCATCGCCTTCCCAGTCTTTGTCCATAAATGCTGTCCAAGCTTCTGATCCCAAAGGAAATCAACAATCCGAAGGGAAGAAGAAGGGACGAAATAATAAGAAGAAGGGCAAGAACGGGAAGGGTAATGCGAATAAAACCAACGAGCATGTTGGTGAGGGTCCAAAGGAGAAGAAGAAAGTGAAGTTTCCATGCAAGTTGTGTACTGGAGACCATCTCACACACCTTTGCCCTAAAATTCAGGATGCGCAGCGCTTGTTAGCCCAGCAGGGTTCTTCTAGTTCCCAGGCTGTGTTAACAAACCCTTTTCCCCAAGGGAAACAATTAGTTGTTGGCGCGAATCAAAATCCTGGGGCTTCCTCTGGGGGCACCCAGGAAGGGGAAATTCCATCGAACATATTCATGATGAGTGCTCACGCGGATATCGCTACGAGATCCCGTGATTATGGCGGAGAAGAGTCTTCGAAAGCTAAGGATACTCCTAATGCTACTGAGCCGCTTCACATTACGAAGCCTACTGTTGAGTCTATGCCTCGGATGCCCAAAGCATCTTATAAGCGATCAACGATTAATCCAAATGCTAGGGCTGCCCAGAACTAATCTATTGTGGAAGATCTGGCGCAGAGTCCTTGTGCTATGTCGGCTTTAGAGGTACTCCAGTCTTGTCTGGCTCAGCGCAGTGCTTTGCTCACTGCCATTGGGCTATTGATCCGAAAAATTCTCTTCTGATTACTTTTTATATGTCTAATTTTAAGAAGAGACTCCCCCATCACATGGCTTTTCATATTAAATCATCGTACCGGAAGTGCAACATCTTTCGGACGGTTGTTGATGAGGGTGCTTCCACATGCGTGATGTCTCTCACATGTTGGAAGACAATTGGATCTCCCAAAGCTGTTCCATCTACCACTCTTCTGACTGCATTCGATGGTCATTCTCACAGACCCCATGGTATTGTCCCAGCTTTGCCCATCTGTGTTGGGGGCAAAACTGTTAATATAGAGGTTGAGGTAGTTGACGCAAGCTTGGACTACAACCTTCTGTTGGGGAGAAACTGGATTTATGAGATGGATGCCATTGCATCCTCATTATTTCGAATTATATGTTTCCCCCACGAAGGGAGGATTGTTACAGTGGATCAACTGGACTGTCCTCCTGTAGACCCGAATGCGTCTACTGACTCATCTGTTCCTAATTTGGATAATACTAAGGCGACTCTTGAGAATTTAGGAGTTGGAATGTATTCTTCCTTCATGGGTACTTTCGATATTCCTCCTCCTACGGTTCATATTAATGCGATTTCATCCTCCAAGGCTCCTCTTCAAAGAGAGTTCTTCAGAACTCATTATTTTTCGGACCCTTGGACCTTACCTTCCCCTACAGCCACATTAGCGGAAGGTCAAGTGGGTGGAATGGCATTTCCGATGTCAGCAGCTGAGATTGCTTATCAATCTATTGTTGACTCTGCAGAATCCAGTCCAGCTCCTCTTTCACCGGAAGAGTTGGATGGAGATGTGGCTCCGGCTTGGACGCTTAGTTCTTCTTCGGCCCAGGATTGCCTTGATACCACTCTTCCATCTGAAGAGGCCATCCTGGAAGCCATGACTGGTATAGATAGACCATGGGATTATTTGCATCATCGGTCTTACTTTTTACCTGACTTGAGCGAAGTTGAAACGAGTTTTCCAAGTCCTCCGGCTCCTGGTCCTGTTCACCCAGTCTTGAACCCTTTAGCACCAACACAGGTTTATGCTGAAGGGAACATGGCTGTGATTTCTCCTACTATCCCGGTGAACATTTCCAGGGATCCCAATATTATTGAGAATGTCTTCATTGGAGCTGAATGTTCCCGTGAAGAGATTCAAATTTACACCGAGCTCTTTAAAGAGTATAGGGATGTATTCGCTTGGTCTTATGAGGAAATGCCTGGAATAGATCCATCTATTGTCCAGCATGAGATCAAGACGTATGAAAACGCTAAGCCGGTCAGGAAAAAACTTCATCCGGTCAATCCTAGGAAGGCAGCAGCTATCAAAGCTGAGGTTGAGAAGCTTCTTAAGGCGGGAT
Source organism: Pinus albicaulis (assembly GCA_034641835.2). Taxonomy (NCBI): domain Eukaryota; kingdom Viridiplantae; phylum Streptophyta; class Pinopsida; order Pinales; family Pinaceae; genus Pinus; species Pinus albicaulis. Next base: position 7,774 of record JAXQQM020065528.1, on the reverse strand, counting down.
TCATTTTCCCTGTTCCTTTGACTGAATGGGTTTCAAATCCCGTTCCTGTAGATAAAAAGCAAGGAATGATTCGATTTTGCATCGATTTCAGAGACCTAAATAAAGCATGTCCTAAAGATAATTACCCCACACCATTTATCGATCAGATCATTGACGAGTGTGCCAGTAATGAGATTTTCTCCTTCATGGACGGTTTCTCCGGATATAATCAGATTACTATCCGTCCTGAAGATCAGCATAAGACTGCCTTTATTTGTCCCTGGGGTACTTTTGCATACAAGAAGATGCCTTTTGGTCTTAAAAATGCTGGGGCTACCTTCCAGCGGGCCATGTCATATGCCTTCCACGACATCAAAAATATTATCGAGGCGTACTTAGATGATTTAGCTGCTCATTCTCGAAAGAGGATGGATCATCCTGCTCACCTCCGGCAAGTATTTGAAAGATGTCGTTTCTATAAGATTAGATTGAATCCGAACAAGTGCGTTTTCGCGGTTACATCTGGTCGGCTATTGGGATTCATTGTGTCTAGGGAAGGGATTAGGGTAGATCCCTTCAATGTTGAGGCAATACTTCGGTTGCCTCCCCCGTCCTCTATCTGTCAACTTCAAAGTCTACAAGGAAAGTCTAATTTTCTTCGAAGATTTATCCTAAATTATGCTGAAGTTACAAAAGGGTTTATGAGATTGTTAAAGAAGGGAGTTCCTTTTCTTTGGGACGACTACGCTCAATGCTCATTCGACGCTTTGAAGAAAGCATTGACCTCTGCTCCTTTTTTGAGTCCACCTGATTATAGCAGGGATTTCCTTTTGTATCTAGCAGCAGCAGAATCTACTATTGGTATGGTTCTGGTTTAGGAGGATGATGCTCTTGCAGAGCATATTATATACTACCTTAGTCGAGGCTTGGTAGGACCTGAACTCCGGTACACTCCGATAGAAAAGTTAGCTTTAGCAGCAGTTCATGCTGTGCAGCGACTCCGACATTACATTATTCTTCGAAAAAATTATGTTTTGGCAGCAGCTAATCCATTTCAGTTTGTCCTCAGTAGGCGAGTGATTGGGGGCAAATACAATAGATGGATTGTGATTTTGCAGGAATTTGATCTTGAGTTTATGTTTGCCAAATCCAAGAAATCATTAGTTTTCGCGGAATTGATCTCCGAGTTGCCCTGTGGAGAAGAGATGATCTATGATGAATCTTTTCCGGATGAACATTTATTTCTTATCTCTTCACAGGATCCTTGGTATGGAGATATAATTGTGTATCTCCAGACTGCGAAGTTTCCCTCTACTTTTTCGAAAGATGAGCGTCGTAAGCTGCGTCACTTGGCCAAGAATTATTTGATTATTGGTGATGCTTTATACCGTTGAGGGGTTGATTCAATCCTGAGACGCTGCTTAACTCTCGAAGAAGCTGAGGCTGTGCTGAATGATTCCAGATAAGTTTCTTTATCTGGGCTTGCTACAGCCCAAAAAATCTTGCGTGCTGGGTACTTTTGGCCCTCGATTTTCAAGGATTGTATCGAATCGGTCAAAAAGTGTCATTCGTGTCAAGTCTATACTCAAAAAATGCGTGCTCATCCAGCTCCACTTTTTCTAGCCATTACTGTCGGTCCCTTTACAAAGTGGGGAATTGATTATACTACTTGTAACCCACCTTCGGCTAAAGGTCACAAGTATATTATTGTAGCAGTAGACTACTTTACGAAGTGGGTCGAGGCTATGCCTACTTTTGGGAACGATGGTGAGACTGCATCTCTTTTTCTTTTCAACCAGGTTATCGCTCATTTTGGTATTCCTAAAGAGATTTTCAATGATCATGGCAGTCATTTTCAGAATAGTATGATGGCTGAGTTGGCTCTCAAATTGGGTTTTCGGCAGGAGCATTCATCTCCGTATTATCCTCAAGCCAATGGGCAAGTGGAAGCCGTGAATAAATCCTTGAAGACAATTCTTCAACGGATAATTGATAAAGCTAGATCCAACTGGCATATTATGCTATATCCTGCACTTTGCGCATACAGGACGTCAGTGAAAACTGCAACTGGCTTTACTCCGTTTCAGCTAGTGCACGAGTTGGAATCCGTATTTCCCATTGAATGCGAGATTCCTTCTCTTAAGTTAGCTGTTGAACTTCTTCCTGACACTTCTAGTCTTGAAGAATGGCTCCTTCATCTGGAACATCTCGATGAGTAGTGTCGGGATTCTGCCACGATGAATGAAGCGCATAAAAACCGAGTCAAAGTCCAGTACGATAAGGCGGTCAAACCCAGGGTTTTTTCGGAAGGTGACCTTGTTTTGGTCTATGCCCAAGAAAAAGATGCCCTGGGGGCAGGAAAGTTTAAGTCTATGTGGTATGGCCCCTTCATCGTTAAAAAAGTCCTTAAGAAAGGAGCGTATACCTTGGTTAATTTTGAAGGGAACGAATTGCCGGAGCCCCGAAATGGGCTCTATTTGAAGAAGTATTATGCCTAGGCTTTGGCCTGGCATGTTGCTTTTGTATATAGTAGTTTTGTTTTGTACATATCTGGTTGATTTTCGATCTTTGATGAGTTGGTGATGTTTTTGATCTTCTTTGGCAGGTTGTGTTGGATGTCATGAGTCATTTTGGTTTCGCCGATGGTGCTAGTAGACACACCCGGAACTTAGCTTCCGCGGCTTGGGTGCTTCATTATCCATCCGGTCAGCTGTTAGTATCAAGAGGGGTCTGCATTGGTCCCGCTTCCAATAATATAGCAGAATACACTGCAGTTGTTTATCTACTCTCGGAGGCAATATCTTTGGGTGTTGATTCGTTGGTAGTTTTCTTGGACTCTCAGCTGGTGGTGTCGCAGTTGAACAATACTTATCGGGTTTGAGATCCATTTTTACTACGGTTGTTCTTGAGGGTACGTTTGTTACAAAGATCATTTCAATTTTTAACTTTCATTCATATTCCTCGAGCTGACAATTGGTTGGCTGACTCATTAGCTAATCAGGCATTGGATTGGCATATTAATCATTCCATACAATAAAATTTTATCATCAAAAACATCATACATTTTGATACATTTATCACATCACATCAAATATCGCTGTATATATATCATCAGAGTGTTCAAAAACTTTACAAAATTTGGATCCATAAGGTCATACAAAATTTGGGCTTATGCCCGATCATGTTCAGTCTCAAAAATATACAGTCATCTGATACATAATATCTATCTACTCCTGAGGTCCCTGCCCATAAGTCGTGTTCCTATAGAACATGATCACGGTGGCAACTCGGCGGAATAACCGTACCCAGTCTCGGGGAACTCCTACCACCCATCTCTGGACGGCTTCTGGCAGATCCTCCACGGCAGCCATAGGTATTTGGCGGGTTAACCCCTCCAAGTTCCTCTGTACAACCTGGAGGGTCCTATCTGAATCCACTGGATCTGCTTTGCCCCTGCGACGCTTGTGGCACGGGAAACCCTCAGGTCGCACTGGTCCAATATCTGTATCATGATCATTTTAAATAGTCAGTCATTATGAATCCAATCAAAAACATGTTTGTTTTTCATTTTTTCATACATATTTGAAAAAATCCAAAAAAAATTATATAAGTCAAAAAATTGCAAACTTACCGACTGTGCCCCATGCTGTGCTTGGTGGAAGAACAAGATCTGGATCTCCACGAAAGTCCATCCCGGCATAGGGATAGTCGTCCATAGCGATGATTTGGTCTCCCCACCAAAGGAAGAACTCGTCGTCCCAAGTGGTCCGGGGAACTTCACTTCCCCCTAATCTCTTCATCATATCTGTCCAACGGGCAATTCTTGGATCTCTAGGGCTGTTGATGGTAGAGATGACTCTGGGTCTCAATGCTGGTATCTTCTCAAAGAAGAATGTCATAAAAATTGTACCGTATCCAAAGTGTTTTGTTTTTACTTGGCGGATTGAGGTCAATTGTTGATTCATGTTCAGTAATAGGGCTGTGCACCAATCATACACATGAGTTAAGCATTCCACTGCTATGCTCATTTGCATCCTGGACGCCTGATGTAGGGAGGCAGATCCTGCCACTCTACCAATGGTGAAAAAGAGGATTTTCATGTGCAAATCCCTTAAATCCTTAATTGCAATCTGAGTTCCAACTTTCTTGGAACCCTCTACGCAATACATGTGGACATAATCTTCCACGGTTAGCCCTCCCAGGGGCTTCCCGTGCAAGTCTACTGGTTCTCCCCTCCGGGAGAGTCCAGTGATAAAATATATGTCTTCCACTTCAATGCGTATTGGCATATGATCTATAATGAAGCAATCTTGGTCTGGTTCCCAATAATTCACGAGCATTTCTAGCAACCGGACATTGCTTTTCATATTTGGCATTTTGAAAAATTTGAGCAATCCGCAATTCCGAAGAATATTTTGCGATGCTCGATCGCGCATGACTTCTTGATCAATTGCACTGTGTTCACGCTCTCTCCATGAGATTGTCATCCTGTCAAATTTCAACAAATCCTTCATTAGCCACTCATTTTTTGATTCGGACCTGCGCATACGCGACTTTTTCTATGCACAGTCGCGTGTATACGCGACTTTCCTGTTACCAACCCGCATATGCGCAAGTCCGAGTTTTTTAGCAAGGGTTTTAATGGTGAAAATCAGTAAATTTTAATTTATAAACGGACAAAATGATTTGCAAGGATGATTGCGGAGCCTACCTGACAAATTCGGTGCGATTCGACAGTTGGTTGCTCCTGATTTGACGAAAGAAGTTTTTTTGCTCCAGAGCACTTTTTCCAAATCAGCAATGCAATAATGAACCAAATATGAGGTAATTTGTCTATTTATGGCTAAAAAGTTGAAAATTTTCGCAAAAATTTGTTATGCTTATTTTTTCGATCTATCTTAAGCTTCATAACCCGGATGCTTGGAAGTGCCCAGTTTGGTATGTTTTCAGGTACATTTTGACGAATTTGAGATTTTTCCCGGTTTTTGATCCATGATTACTGACTCGTCACGGCAGGTATATGATCTTCACTGGCATATAGGTTAGGGAAATCACTTTCCGCTGCATCTTGCATACTAGCCTTCATACTGATCACTTTCCATAGGGTCGATCCCATCAGGTCATGACCATTACACCCATTTCACTCGCCGATTATTTAATCATGACTTGGTGGTAGAGCCTTCCTTTACATGGGCTTCCTAGTTAGTTCCTCGCTATCACTTGTTGCCCATGCTGCGTTTTATGTAGGCTCGGGAGTCCTCTTTAGTTCCGCCATGACTTATGTGTTGAAGCTTCATTCTTCTTCTTCCTCACTATCATTTTTTTGGCTATTACCCTAGAGGCTCCCTGGTGTTGTTGAGTTGTATTACTGCATTGCATATTGGCTACTTGTTTATCCTGGCCTTTAGCCGGCTTCATTTGGACTCAATGTTTAAGCCAAATTTTGACCTTGACTGTCTGTACAAGTTAACCATTGCATGCACTTAGCTATCACGACTTGACACCCTCTTTACCCATGGATGGAACATTCCTCTGAGTATCGCTTACCAGTTTCCGCCACCTTGCATTGAGCATAGGATCGTTCCAATCCCAGGAACTAGTGCATCTGTTTCTTGATACTCGTTCTATCCATTGTACCATAGCATTCTTTTATTCTTTTTCATGCTTATTATATGAAAAAGACAAAAAAATCAAATATAACAAAAAGAGCGGGAACGGGATGTATCTTCGTTGTTTTGATGGCAGTACAGAGTCAGTTTGTCGCCCTTGAACAAAGCACATATACTTATATATATTTCCTACATTTGGGATGGTTTTAGTTTTGACCTAGGTTTAGCCTTTACCTTGTTTCACTTGTCAGTTCTCCCCCGGTTGGTTATCTCTTCCAATCATATGGAGATTTTGTTCTGCCTCCTGCATAACAGACTTATACAGTGTTACTTTTTACTGCCATGGTCATCATGAGTCATGCATTTTTTCAAGGGAAGTCTAACCAGAGTCGACCATTCTGCGGTGTCTCTTGACTCATTATTCAATCAGCCTTCCCGGTCTTGTCAGTATCTTGTTCTATCACATCAGATGTTTTGGTCCTTTGCTCGTGCTGGTTTGAGAAGGTCTCCATTGACTTCTTGCTGGCGGGTTTGTCTCTTATCGACTACGACACATTGCTCTGAGAGCAAACCTAGAGCTGCACCTTGGCCCTATTTCCATCATTGATAGGTGACCTTGTGCTCAGCATTTGATCATCATTATGGGTCTTTGACTGAGTGGTTTCCCCTGTGTTCGACGTCAGCATACATTATCACACTTGGGATTCGTGCAATACCTTGATTTCCATTTGACCCTATCGGTGGATTTCTCGCCTCTGTGTCAGCTTTCATTATTGGTTGGTTCAGAGGGTTTCTTCCGTGCGCTAGCTTCATCTTGTGCATGTCGGAAACGTACTTCGGTTTTGGTTCCGTCACTCTACTTTGTCCGATTCCTTCCAAATCTTGGCCTGCGGGTTACACTCATGCTGGACTGATGTGGGATGCCTTAATGCCTTCCGTCCAGTAGATATTTTCCCATCGACTCCGACTCATTGCTCTGGGAATAAGGTCTAGAGTCTTTTTGTCAGTACCTTAGGGTTTGCAGTCATCGGTGGCAGACTCTTCGCTATCGACAGTGGGGATTCGTCATTGCCTCCTGATTGGTAGATTCTTTCAAGTGTTCGACTTCAACTCATTCATTCGCACTTGTTAGATTGTACTAGGGCACCTTGACGCTCATTTTCATTATTGGTGGATTGTCTCACGTTGGTTAACGATATACATCATTGACCAGTAATCCAACGATTTCTCACATGGTCGACTTCAACTCATTTATTCCCATTTTGTAGAATTGTGCCATAGTGATCGGTGAAGACCTCGGGTTGCATCAGCATTTCTCGGTTCACTTTTGACAGTCCATTCAGTTTCTGCCAGTGATGCCGTCCACCTTTATATGTTGCAGTTCAGTACAGCAGCATCCTATATGTTGGCTCCCGAGTTGCGTGATTGTACCGTTTGTTCCACCTCTTATGATTCGGTACTTGGAGATTCAGTTACTTATATGATCATACATCTAGTTGCACCATCCTTGATCAGCTTTTTATATGTGATACTTGGACATTGATTCAGACTTACATTTCCGGGCCATGCTCAGATGATTCATTGCGTACTTTCAGTTCAGCTATACTTGTATACATGTTGGATCTATTCAGTACTTTCTATATGATGTATTTTTGACTGAGCATGGGTATGCCCACCTCAGCATGAGTTGAATCTCCGTTTTCTTTCATTGGTTTTTACAAAATAAACTGGGTGATGCTTGTCCTGTCACTCTTTCTATGCACAATACATTTCGCCATCATGTACCCCTTCAACTCATATAATAGGGCACTGTTATAGCATCATTTCTCACCTTCATATGATTCATGATTGCTTTTATGGCTTTGGGCACCCATTCCTACAGACTTGGACAAATTCACTAAAAAACAGTGTAAAAATCCCCATACGCGGTTATGCCCAGACTTTTCCGCGTGTATACGCGAGTCCACATGCACTTTTCCGCGTATGCTATTAAAATCATTAAAAAATATATAAAAATTCCCTATTTTCGGGCTGGGTTGATGGTTACTCTGGTAGTTCAACCACCCCAGCACGTGGCCAACTGTTTCCAACTGTTGAAACTACTTGGAGGGAGTATAAAAGCCCTTCATGTGCATGGCCTAAGGGAGAGAGAGAAATTATTGATATTATACTCTGTTGGTATTCCC